>UCOK01016628.1:0-12831 GCA_900474325.1 Synergus umbraculus
CACAAACACAAGCAAACTCACAAACACAACCAAATAAAAAAAGCTTGTAAACATACATGAGTACTAGCTTTTCACGCAAGGGGCGCTTGCAATGCTAAAATATGGGCGTTCTAGAAAGTTCTCAAAATGTTGGAAAACACGGGGCCAATTTTTCTCAGCGGCACCCATAGAGTGCGTACTCCTTATGTTACTTCGTGACTGTAATTAACAAGTTTCTTGCTTGAAGTTTTTAATTGCTCAAAAATTGTTTCAATATTTAACTCATTAATTAATAAAATTAATGAATAAGATATTTATTTGTTTATAAGAATAGGACTTTTTGCATTCAATTTTTCTCTTTTGAAGGTAAATTCAAAAGAAAAAGTTTTTTATATATTTTTTAATCCCTTCCTTTTTTATAAAATTTTATTTTAGGAGAAAAATTCTATAATAATTTCTTTGAATCGCAAAATATTTAAAAAAAATATTATTTTATAATATATAATATTTTAATAATGATATTACATATATTACTGATTTAGAAGATTGATCTTATCAAAAATATATTAAAAATGATTGTATTTTTAATATGTATCTAAAATTATTTAAATTATTAAAATTATTTATTTGTTAAAATAATTTTAAAAATCTTTGCTAGAAGCTATAGAAACATAGAGCGAAGACTTTCTCTACGCTCGAACTTCAAAATGATGAGCAGATACACTCAACGGTCTGCAAAAAAACAGGCTAGAGGGAATAGGAATTAGGAAAAAGGAACTTTCGTTTACAATTTCATTTATGTAGCGGGGGCCGACTACCGATGCACGTGGGTATCCATCAGATACACAACGCACACATTTGACCCTTACTACTAACACAGCCAAGCACATCATCTATATCCGTGAGGTACTGACAAAATGGAACAGCGCCATCACGCTGTTGGCAGCACAACTAAACCCATCCTCTGACGTCTCGCTCCCCGTGTCCATGTTTTAAGTTTGGTGGGCATTGTCGCCTCTATACCTATCTTCCCTCTACGGTTCGACCGACCGGTGCAGGCAGAAAGTACATAAGAGTAAAAGAGATAGAGAATGAAAAATTGGACAAAAAGAACTCTCTATCTCCTTTACTCTCATTTACTTTCTGCCTGCACCGGCAGGGTTGCACGGTTACGCGTAACTCGGACTTTTATATGTATAATACGTATTTTACGTATTATACGTAAAAAATGTACTAAATGTATAAAATGGCGGATTTAAAAGGCGCTTGGGGGGAAAAGAGCATAACATAACCTCAATTATTCAAGAATTAGGTTATGTTTACTTTCTAAATATGAAGCGCAGTCGCCATCTTGAAAACGTAAATTACATGTAAAAAACTAGAGACGTAAATTACGTCAAAAACCTCATGTAATTTACTTAAGGTACATTACGTGTGCAACCCTGTGCACCGGTCGGTCGGACAGAGGTATAAACGCACCATAATAGTTAAGGCCTGATTACACGCTTTTAGGAAAATGTTCTTCTTCTCACTCTACCATGGGACTATCCCATAAGTTTGTCTCATTCTCGCATATTTTCCGAGTGCAAAGTGGAAAATGTCCCATGGTAGAGTGAGAAGAAGAACATTTTCCTAAAAGCGTGTAATCAGGCCTTTAAGCCAAGGGAGCCAGGTGTTATGGTCTGTCTACAATAGGCGGATTTCAATCGTCGCTTCCCTAAGGGTGCCGTCCTATTGGCGCGTTCAGATTTACCACCCAGGTGCACCTCGGGTACTACGTCCTTTTCTTACAAGTCGAAATTTCAATATGTTAGAAAAGGACGCAGTACCCGAGGTGCACCCGGATGGGAAATCTGAACGCGCCTTATGGTAGCAGAAAACGCAAAGCAGAAAGCTGAAGCGCCGGCAGTGGCACAGGGCGCGCTTCAGCTTGCGTTAAGTTAAGCCTTAGGGAAGCGACGATTGAAATCCGCCTATTGTGGACAGACCATTAAGAAACACCACTCTAATCTAAACTTAGGGTGCCGTCCCATGTGGGCGCAAAACGCAAAGGGTAAAATGAACAGCCATTTGCAAAACACTTTTAGATTTCTGTCTTCTCAAAGATTCTCTATCATTGGCTGTCCGTTTTGCGCTTTGCATTTTGCGCCTGCATGGGATTCCACCTTTAGGCTGGCGTCCCATGATTGCGTTTTGCGTTGCGTCATACTGAGAGAGAAAGAGACAGAAGTATACCTTTGTCTTTTTCTTTCTCATTACGACGCAACGCAAAACGCAATCATGGGAGGTCAGCCTTACTTAAAAGAATATTCCTGAAACGAGAAATACAAATTCTTTCCCCACTAGCTCAATAGGATAGAGAATAGAGATATCGTGGGGGCGTTAAACAAATCAAACCAAAAATGATTTAGAAAAAGGAAAGAGAACAGTTTTTTATTCATAAGAATAGATGAGATGAAAATTGTATACAGATGAAATTATATGAATGACATGAAACGGCAATTATAATATTGTTCTAGTGAACAAGAGAATTTTATACATAGTTATGTATCGGAAAGAACATATATTAACGATAATCAAACTCTATCGAGTATTTACGTAAGAGAGTTCACGCAAACTGTACAAAATGGCAGAAGCCATGACATGGGCGTTGTCTCAACATAATTTACTCAAGATTCTCTAAATTATAAAAATTCAAACAAATATCCAATTAAGATTAACCTAGGTAACTGAAAAGAAAAACTCTACACTCAATTCTCTAGACTCAGACCTGAATTAAGGGGGGGAGCTATGTGGGGGCAGCCCTGGACCTCGCTTTTCAAGGAGCCTCCAAATTCAAAGCAATTTCTTTTTCTATCGTTTATTTCGAATTAATTTCATTAATTTTATCTCGCGAAAATAATTGACGTTCATTTTAATTTTTAAAAAAATATAGGGGTGGGGGCCTCTAAAATTTTACAACTCTGGGCCACCGATTATCTTATCCGGCTCTGTCTAAACTAACTTAATCATCGACATATAGAAATGGACCGCTAGCCCTATGGAGAAAATGGAAATAGGCTTTAGAGAGAGAGAGAAAGAGAGAACAAAACGTGATAGGAAAACCTGTCTCTTTCTAGGTAAAGCTGATTGGTCCTGATCTATTTAGATTATCTGATCCAAGATGGTCGAGATTTCTCTCCAGCAATAAGCTTTATCTAGAAAGAGACAGGTTTTCCTCTCACGTTTTTTTTCTCTCTCTAAAGTCTACTTCCATTTTCCCCACAGGGTTAGCGGTCCATTTCTATATGTCGATGAATGGCTTAAGGCCTGATTACACGCTTTTAGTAAAATGTACTTCTTCTCACTCTACCATGTGACTATCCCATAAGTTTGTCTCATTCTCGCACATTTTCCACTTTGCATTCGGAAAATGTGCGAGAATGAGACAAACTTATGGGATAGTCACATGGTAGAGTGAGAAGAAGGACATTTTCCTAAAAGCGTGTAATCAGGCCTTTAGATTGGCAGACAGAACTGCTGTGGGACTCCGATGCCGTGAAAGTTTTCGAATTCAAATGGACCTCTCTTTCTAACACCTTAGGATAGAAAGAGAGGTCCGTTCGACTTCGAAAACTTTCACAGCATCGGAGTCCCACAGCTGAAGGTTCACTGGGCTTTCCTAGAGATCCTAAAAGTAGAGTTGAGACAACTTTCCCCCTCCATTGGGCTTTGGGGTAACCGGAATCGGAAGTTACGACAGAAATGCCTATAATTTGTATTGTTCTATAGACATATTTAAAACTTCCCGCGTCACTCGCGATTATCGATACACGATGCATCTGTTTTTGAGCAATCATCGCGCGTATTTTAGAACTTCCGATTCCGGTTACGCCACAATATTTTGCACCAATAAAAATCGGAGTAAAGTTGTCTCAACTCTACTTTTAGGATCTCTAGGCTTTCCGTCAGAGCGCGCAGCCGCTGTTGCATAAGAAAGTATGTCCGAGATAGAGTTCTTAAATTCTCGAGAACTTAAATTCAGGTTATATGACCGAGAATATGACAGAATTTATGAGAATTTAAAAGAATTTAAGAGAATTTAAGAATTTATGATTTGTAGAAAAATTGTTATTGTTTACATTATTTACATAGTTAAATTTTAGTCACTTATTAGCTAAGGCATATTTAGGAATGTAACATATGCAAAACAACAGCTTACTAGTTAAATAAAGCCACAAAATTCATCTTATAATAAACGTCACTTTATAGGTTATGTTAGACACTAACATAACCTATGCTCTGCCAGAGCTCTGCATACATTTGTGACAGTTTTTTCATTTACAACTTGTGTAAAGCTCAATAAGAAATAATAGAAGTACAAAAAACAGTTTATTACACTTTATCGGTTAATTAATCAATAATTATCTCCCTTGTCATAAAAATCTCTAAAATCATAAGTTCTTATAAATTCTTAGAGAATTTAAGTCTCGGTTATATTCTCGGTTATATTCTCATTCTCGTTACCGTTCTCGAAGTAATATAACCGACTAAGAACTTTAGTCCGAGATAGAGTTCTTAGTCGGTTATATTACTTCGAGAACGGTAACGAGAATGAGAATATAACCGAGAATATAACCGAGACTTAAATTCTCTAAGAATTTATAAGAACTTATGATTTTAGAGATTTTTATGACAAGGGAGATAATTATTGATTAATGTACCGATAAAGTGTAATAAACTGATTTTTGTATTTCGATTACTTCTTAATCAGCTTTACACAAGTAGTAAATGAAAAAACTGTCATAAATGTGTGCAGAGTATAGGTTATGTTAGTCAGTAACATAACCTATAAAGTAACGTTTATTATAAGATGTATTTTGTGGCTTTAGTTAACTAGTAAGCTGTTGTTTTGCATATGTTACATTCCTAAATATGCCTTAGCTAATAAATGACTAAAATTTAACTATGTAAATAATGTAAACAATAACAATTTTTCTACAAATCATAAATTCTTAAATTCTCTTAAATTCTTTTAAATTCTCATAAATTCTGTCATATTCTCGGTCATAGAACCTGAATTTAAGTTCTCGAGAATTTAAGAACTCTAGTCCGAGAGCTGCTGCTCTATATTATGGCTGAAAGTGGAACTAGCGCTAACCATGAAGGTTGCGTCAGTTGCGTTCACGTATTTTGACAACTCATGTGTCTCTTCACAACACATAGAGCAGTGCAAGCTTTGCACAATTTATGTGATTTGTAATATTTACATTTTTGGAGGATGATTGAATTTATAAAACATACGTGACATGACGCATCCCAAACGATAAATAGCCTTATTATATCATGCTACTGGCTAGACGTATTTTAAATTATGTTTTCAGGAAGGAAGGTAAGCTGAAAACGGCAAAACATTTCTTAAGGCTGTTGCAGGAGGGTCAAGAAATCTGTAGAATACTCGCTAACCTACAGGGCAAATTTCGTCGACTTTTTTAGGTCACAGGAAGGACTTTTTAAAAGTTTTTTCAAGTCCTGAAGGGAAAGCAGACTCAAACTTAGGGGACTTGCTGTTTCGATTTTCGATTAGAGGAAAATATCGGCGTAATTCAATAATTTTACCTTGTGTATTTACCGATGTGTCTTACACACACATTGACAGCGATGGACAAAATGACCGGCGTCGTTGCATACACCAAGTAAAATTATTGAATTACGCCAATATTTTCCTCTAATCAAAAATCGAAAAACCAAATTCCCTAAGTTTGAGCCTGCTTTCCCTTCAGGACTTGAAAAAACTTTTAAAAAGTCCTTCCTGTGGCCTCAAAAAGTCGCCGACATTTGCCCTGCAGGTTAGAGTGTACTCTCAAATTTCCCCATTTTTTCGACTTTCCTGCAACAGCCTTAATCTAAAGTTTATTTTAATTCACATTATCTGTCATTCCTTAACTTCTCACACATTCACACTCTTACAGCTAGTGGAGAGTTCTTACTGGCTGGTCTGCTTAGATTTCCCGAGTAAAATTAACCTGGGAAAAGGATCAATAATGTGGTGAAAATCCACCACGTTACTTCACTAATAATGAAAATTAAACTATGATCCTCATAAAAGTTTTAACTCCATAGTCTGGTCCTAAATATTTCTATAATTATATTTACAATAAAAATTTAGAACCAGATTAATATACCTTATTTAGAATATTATTATTAGCTTAATTTCAGGGGCGTAGCTATCGCCGTATCAGCCGTATCAATGATACGGGGCCCCGAACTTCAGGGGGCCCCCCCGAGTGTGTTAGCCCCCCTAGAGTAAGCTACGCCACTGCTTAATTTTTACATTTTTTAAATCTTATGTTGCAGAGACGTGTATCTTCAAGTAAATATGAAGAAAATAACTCGCAAAAAACTCCACTACAGCTTGCAGTTTTTGATGGAGATTTGAAAGCTGTCCAATTGTTGGTAGAAAAGGGCGCAGATGTTAATGATGACCGATCGGTTTGTCTATCGCCGCTTCTGATAGCATGTGGAGGCGTTGAAAATGATCATCTTGTACCGTACTACCATCAAGCGATAGCGGAGTACCTAATTGAAAACGGTGCGGAGGTTAATGTTCGCGATGGTAACCGTATGTCACCTTTAGACTTATCCTGCAAAGTTGGCAACTATGAAGTGGTGAAGCAGTTGATTGATCGCTTTGCAGACATCAAAGTCATAGGTAAAAACTCGACATTGCATTGTGCTGTGAGCGGAGGAAATCCACGAATAGTCCAACTAATCGTGGACGAACTTGTCGCTATTGGTCATAATATAAATCTTGTGGTGTGTAACACAGAAGGATCACCTCTGAAGGTGGCCATTAACACAATGTGGAATCATCCTAATGTTTGCCAGATCGTAGAAATCCTACTACGTGCTGGCATTGATGTAAATTTAAGTTGGATGAATTTCCATAGGGGAGTTATACATGAACTTCTTTGGAGGAATACAGAGAGACATTTATTACAACCGCAGATTTTAGATTTTGTAATGTCTGAGGGTCCGTCGTATTTCAAGAGAGGCGAATATGGTCCACTTCATGATGTTTGCATGAATAAAGCTAGTCCTGTAGGGCTGCTTAAATTACTTTTGGAGTATAACGCGGATATTAATGTCTTATGTTTGGAAGGTAAGACACCTCTCAACTATGTGTTTGATAGATTCTTTGATCCAGCTGATTTGGGCAATACCTTAACTGAATCTGAAGAAGAGAAAATTGACATCCTTTTACATCATGTTTCTAACATGAAGAGAAATCACCAAGATATTCGTCAAAGAAACATGAAAGTGCTATACCATTACCAAAAAATCCTATCTGAATTGAAGTTAATGAAAAACCCTATTAGCGAATTAAATGGATTTTCGGTTTACGATGTTATAACGAAAAATATAGACATCGCGGGAAAAATTTTGGAAAATAAAAGCATAGACTATATACTGTCTAGTCTGGTAAAAAAATTACCGTTTTATGGTGATTCTTTAAGAAATAAGATTTTGGAGATTCGTTCGCGAAGATTAGTATTTTTATCAGCACGTGACATGTTTGTCAAACACGTATGTTTTTATAAATTACCTTTAGAGATTGTTGAAAAGTGTTGTATGCTTCTGTCGACAAATGATTTGCAAAACTTATCCGATGTTGTAAAGATGGAAGGGTGAAGTTTTGTAACACAAAACTTAGCTTTAGGTTGTAAATTTATTTTATGATAAATATAAATAGAACATGAACATACCACTAAATAAAATTTTTAAAAGAAGCGTTTTGGAGTTTCTCAACCCTTTGAGAAGATACGCGGGGTCATTTTAACTCAATCTAAATTTAAGCATACTTTGAAAGTATGAAATTTAATAGAAATTACAATTTTACAAAACTCCTATATAATTAATCGCAATTTTTCAACTGGTAAAATATATTTACCCTATTGGAAATCCCCACATGGGGACCCTTTAAGGATGCCACATAGGAACTCATATGGGAAATCACATGGGTTCCTTTATTAATTCGTATTGGAAAATTGGGACACGAAATGAGATAGGAACCTATGTAGGAACCTATGTGGGAACCTATGTAGGAATTCATACGGGATTTTATGAATTTTCTTTTTAATTTACTTACTTCAAAATTACTTATCAAAATTAAACTTAATTCTAATTCAAAAGAAAATACATAGGATTTTGTATGGGTTTTCACATAGGTTCTGATGTAGGTTCCCACATAGGTTCCTATCTCATTTCGTGTCCCAATTTTCCGATAAGGATTAACAAAGGAACCCATGTGGATTCCCATATGGGTTCCCATGTGAGATCCTTAAAGGTCCCCATGTGGGAATTTCCAATAGGGTAGTAAGCTATAATTATAGGAATATTATATTCTTCAATCCTATAGCGAAATCTATTCGGACATATGAGCTTTTTACATGGACACTAGAAGATATATTCGGGTCAGGGACGGCGCAGACAGTATGGATGCCATGGATAAATCCATACATGGAAATTTTCATGTATGGAAATTCCATACATGAAAAACTATCTGGAATTTATATCTAGAAATGATGGACAAATGAAAACAAAAAGAAAAGAAAAAATTTCGGTTGACCTCCCCCCCTACACCGATGTTATGTCGTAAATCCATACATGGAAAAAATGGGCTGCGCCGCCCCTGATTCGGGTTGTCTTCGGTCCTAACCAGGATTATACGGATAATGATTAAAGTCTATACGGGCTTATCCGGATTTTACATGAGCAGCAGAAGATATATTTGGGTTATATTAGGTCTTATAATCGGGATTAATACGGATAATGATTGAAATCTATACGGATCTATCTGGATTTTATGATGGCACCAGAAGATATCGGGTTATATTCGGTCCTAATCGGGATTTATACGGATAATATGATTGAAGTCTATACTGACCTATCCGGATTTTATGTGGGCACCAGAAGATATATTCGGATTATATTCGATCTTAATCAGGAATCCTGATTAAGAACTTGGTTTCAGGTACAATCCGTATAGACCCAAAACGTGGCATCTTTCGATCTTAGATAAAATTATTTTATTCCGTCACCCGCATAGATATCGCGTAGGACCGCTTAATCATTTATTGTCCATCTTGGTTTCAGATAGAATCCGTATAGACCCGAAAAGTGGCATCTTTCGATCATAGATTAGGGATGGTAAAGTCGACTTCGACTTTAGTCGAAAATCGACTTTTTATGGTCGACTTTGTTTCGACTACCTAACCTAGAGCAACCCGACTCAGTGCGCGCATTGATTGGGCTTACGGCTGAAGAAATTCTCCCATTGGTCAATTTAATTCGATTTTGAATCGCGCGCCAGATTACAGTCAATTGTTTTTCAAATTCAAACACGTCAAACGTCCTTTCCCTGCTTTATGTACCGGCATCAAAATCAAATCGCTCCTCGATCGTTTGATTGAAAATTTAAATTTTATATTTATTTGCGGAATAATTTCATTATATTTAGTTATTGGTTATCATGCCACCGAGTGCTGTGTGGTGTTACTTAAAAAAAATTAACAATGGCACCAAAGTTAAGTGTAATAAGTGTCAAGCAGAACTGTGTTATAATAATAGTACAACCGCGTTAGCAACTCATTTAAGTGCTGTACGCAAAATTAACATTTCAAAAAACAAACCGACGAATGCTGCAAAAAGAATGAAGTTTTTTTCATTGGAAGAAGAAGGGCAAGAAGAAAGCGAGGAAAGCAGTGCTCCTCTTTCTCAGGAATCTCAGGAGGTAAGAAAACTTGTATTATATTTACTGTATTTATTATGTAACTATTATTTCAATTGTTTAATCTCATGGCGATTTGAGAGCAGAGTAAATAAATTCTAATTCTTTAAACGTTTTTTCGGCACGTTTTATGTAAACCTGGATCGGTCGCCTCCGGCGCATTTTTTAATAATTTGCACTGATAAAAAAAATCGAAAAAAATTCAGGGATCACAACTTAATAGTCTCTACTCGACATACATCCAATAAATATATTAACGTTCAAATATAATTAACTCTGTTAATAGCAAAATAAAATTGCGTCTGCGGCCAGTTCTGTCGAATTACCGTCTGTCACTTCGCTTGGACCAATGGATAAATGCATTAATAATATGGCCTCATTTTCGGGTAAGATTTGCATTTACCTTTGACTAACCTTCATCAGGGACTTAATTCCTTTCTTTAATTTGAATATAAATTGCATGCATTTTATTTTAGCTGGAGGACATAGAGATGCCGTTATTACGAATGCTCTCATTTACATGCTGGCTAAGGATGATTTACCCTTACGTACACCTGAGCGTTCTGGATTCCAATTCTTTGTGAAGAAGCTTCAGCCCCTCTATCGTATTCCGTCTGAGCCGACTCTAACTAAAAAAATTGAACAAAAATACGAGGAACTATGAGAAAAAATTGCATCCAAATTTTCTGAAGCTGAGTCAATCTGTCTTACGACAGACATCTGGACTCACTCCAGCACTATGAAGTCTTACATCGGTGTAACTGCTCATTTTATAGAAGGTAAGAAATTAGGTATTTATCAACTAGGTAATTTATAAACTATTTAATTTGAAATGCTTAAATTTTTAAATTTGTATTTTGTTCTAGGAACAGAACTTTCTTCAGTTGAGCTCTGTGCCAAGTTGCTGACGGATCGAAAAAATATCCCTTATCTGCGGAGTGTACTCAATGAAGTGTGTTCTGACTGGAGGATCACCTATGACAAAATTACGGCAGTGGTTACTGATGGTGGTGCAAACATCAAGGGAGCTATTAAACAAGAATTTGGTGACACAAAGCATATAAATTGCATTGCACACCTAATCAATGGCATCGGTCAAGGTTGCATCGGCCTACATAATTACAAAAACCCGTCAGAAGCAGAAACAAGCGAGGTTTTCGAGATTCCTGACGAGGAGGAAGAGCTGGACAACGCCGAAATTGATTACCAAGAGAATGAGCTGGTAACAGAATCCGATGAACAGATTTTGAAAGAAATCATCATGAAAACAAAGAGGATTGTTCGATTTTTTCGAAAAAGTGAGATCGCTAGTTCGGAGTTAGAAAGACTTCAAAAAGAATATGGTAAACTGAATTATCAGTGTTTAAAACTGATTCAAGAAGTCCGCACGAGATGGAACTCGTGTTATGAAATGATCGAGCGATTCCTCCAGTTAGCAGATTTTGTTTACCAGGGTTCTGTTACAACTTCAAAGAGAGAGGAGCTCCAAGACGAAACCTCCTAGGACCTTAACCGGCGACGAGTTGGAAATACTCACAGAAGTGAGAGATCTTCTTAAACCTCTGCAGCAAGTCACGGTGGAAGTCTCGTCTGAAAAGGCAGTTACCCTAAGTAAATGCATACCCTTAATCGGTGCTATGAAAAAAGTAAGTATAGATATATATATATATATAGACAGGAAAAAGACAATGCAGTTAAGACATAACAGCTTTACTAAAATAATTTTTTCTTTTCAGAAACTTGTGGAATTTGTGCCAGGAACGCCAATAGGTTTCAATCTACAAAGAAAATTGTTATCTTTGATTGAAGCCAAGTTTTCTGGAATTGAGTTTGTTACTTTATATGCGGTAGCTACACTGCTCGATCCCAGATTCAAACGGGCTGCTTTTAGTTCTCCTGGAGCAGAATCAAAAGTAATTACTTATCTGGGTAAAAAATAATGTTTATCTATCTTTCATCCAGCTTCCTCAATCTTTTTCGGGTTGTGGTCTACTAGAAATCTTTCGTTACATATCTTTAAAATAATTCTCTAAAAAGTGTGTACTAATTTATTTATTATATAGAATAGGGCATATTGCTTCCTAAAAAAGAGAATTCATCAAAAGTTTGCAAAATTTACTAACTCAGATTTGCAAACTTTCGCTACATTTTCTTTCTTAGAAAATATTATATACTCTAATATGTATAATAAATTTTCACAAATATTTTGGATAATTACTCCAAGATACGTATCGAAAGATTTCTAGTAAGTTATACAAATGTAGAAAAAAATGTTAACAGTAATAATTAACAGAAAACATTGTTTTGTCTAGTTTTATCATTCTAAATTTTGAAATGTTATTAAAAATTTTAATTTAGACATGAAACTTGCTGCATGGTATGCATACACATATGTGCTTTTGCTTACAGGTAAACTGGTTGCAAATCATGTTGCCGAGACAACAAGGCCATGACTGATAACCTGATCCAAAGTGAGAACCAGGAGGAGGCTTCGACTGACAGTCTCTGGTCTGATTTTGACCAGATTGTGAGGGAAAAAGCAGTTTTGCAAGGCCAAGATGTTGCTGGAGGATTACCAGTAGAGTTGAGGCAATACTTCAACAGACCTACAGTTACCCAAATATCCTCATGTTTACAAGGTGGTTCTACGATTTTTGCCGATACTTGCGACATCAGTGCCTTCTGAAAGGCTTTTTTCCCACGCAGGGTTAATAGCCAATTAACTACGCAGCCGAATTTCAGGAAAACACCTGAATCAACTCGTTTTTTTGCGCGGTCTCGATGCCAAATATTTTGACTAAAATTAATAATTTTAAAAGTTTATAAGTATTATCAGACTGTGTTATTTGTATTAGATTATCAGACTGTGATATTTGCATTAGATTATCAGACTGTGTTATTTGTATTACTTTGTTAGGTTTATGAAGCAGAGATATGAGGTATCTGTGATAATTACCTAAACTCTTATATGCAAGTTTAAAGTACAAAAGCATTATTTAAGAAATTATTTTAAATAATGTATAAGATTTTTGCAATACAGTTTTGCAATACATTTTTTATAATTAATAAAATTCTTCAAATTG
>UCOK01016639.1:0-16269 GCA_900474325.1 Synergus umbraculus
GCATATATACGCACCATTTCTGAGTTTGACGGCCAATTCTTTGACAGAAATTATCAAATGTGACCCCATACGTTTGTAAGGCAATATCGATAGGTGTTAAAAAAACACATTTTTAAATTTTTATCAGTTGCGCCAAACTGTCAAAAATGACAAAAAGTGCAGATATGTGCACCATTTCATAGTTTGAAGGTTAATTCTTTGACAGAAATTATCAAATGTGACCCCATAAGTTTGAAAGGCAATATCGTAAGGTGTTAAAAAAAATTTTCTTTAAATTTTTATCAGTTGCGCCAAACTGTCAAAAATGACAAAAACTGCATATATACGCACCATTTCAGAGTTTGACGGCCAATTCTTTGACAGAAATTATCAAATGTGACCCCATAAGTTGGAAAGGCAATATCGTAAGGTGTTAAAAAAACACATTTTTAAATTTTTATCAGTTGCGCCAAACTTTCAAAAATGACAAAAACTGCACATATACGCACCATTTCAGAGTTTGACGGTCAATTATTTGACAGAAATTATCAAATGTGACAGATGGGACCCCATACGTTTGAAATGCAATATCGAAAGGTGTTAAGTAAACAATTTTTTAAATTCTTATCATTTGCGCCAAAACTGTCAAAAATGACAAAAATTGCACATATACGCACCATTTCAGAGTTTGACGGTCAATTCTTTGACAGAAATTATCGAAAGTGAAAGATGGGACCCCATAAGTTTGAAGGCAATATCGTAAGGTGTTAAAGGAACACATTTTTAAATTTTTATCAGTTGCGTCAAACTTTCAAAAATGACAAAAACTGCATGTATACGCACCATTTCAGAGTTTGACGGTTAATTCTTTGACAGAAATTATAAAATGTGTCCCCATACGTTTGAAAGGCAATATCGATAGGTGTTAAAAAAACATTTTTTAAAATTTTTATCATTTGCGCCAAACTGTCAACAATGACAAAAACTGCATATATACGCACCATTTCAGAGTTTGACAGAAACTATCAAATGTGACAGATGGGACCCCATACGTTTGAAATGCAATATCGAAAGGTGTTAAGAAAACAATTTTTTAAATTCTTATCATTTGCGCCAAAACTGTCAAAAATGACAAAAACTGCATGTATACGCACCATTTCAGAGTTTGACGGTCAATTATTTGACAGAAATTATCGAACGTGACAGATGGGACCCCATACGTTTGAAAGTCAATATCGAAAGGTGTTAAAAAAACATTTTTTAAAATTTTTATCAGTTGCGCCAAACTGTCAAAAATGAGAAAACTGCACATATACGCACAATTTCAGAGTTTGACGGTCATTCTTTGACAGATATTATCAAATGTGACCCCATAAGTTTGAAAGGCAATATCGTAAGGTGTTAAAAAAAATTTCTTAAATTTTTATCAGTTGCGCCAAACTGTCAAAAATGACAAAAACTGCATATATACGCACCGTTTCAGAGTTTGACGGTCAATTATTTGACAGAAATTATCAAATGTGACAGATGGGACCCCATACGTTTGAAATGCAATATCGATAGGTGTTAAAAAAACACATTTTAAAATTTTTATCAGTTGCGACAAACTGTCAAAAATGACAAAAGCTGCACTTATACGCACCATTTCAGAGTTTAACGGTCAATTATTTGACAGAAGTTATCAAATGTGACAGATGGGACCCCATACGATTGAAAGGCGATATCGAAAGGTGTTAAAAAAACATTTTTTTAAATTTTTGTCAGTAGCGCCAAACTGTCAAAAATGACAAAAACTGCACATATACGCACGATTTCAGAGATTGACGGTCAATTCTTTGACAGAAATTATCAAATGTGACCCCATACGCTTGAAAGGCAATATCGAAAGGTGTTAAAAAAACATTTTTTTAAATTTTTATCAGGTGCGCCAAACTGTCAAAAATGACAAAAACTGCACATATACGCACCATTTCAGAGTTTGACGGTCAATTATTTGACAGAAATTATCAAATGTGACAGATGGGACCCCATACGTTTGAGAGGCAATATCGAAAGGTGTTAAAAAAACATTTTTATACATTTTTATCAGTTGCGCCAAACAGTCAAAAATGACAAATAGTGCACTTATACGCACCATTTCAGAGTTTGACGGTTAATTCTTTGACAGAAATTATAAAATGTGTCCCCATACGTTTGAAAGGCAATATCGATAGGTGTTAAAAAAACATTTTTTTAAATTTTTATCATTTGCGCCAAACTGTCAACAATGACAAAAACTGCATATATACGCACCATTTCAGAGTTTGACGGTCAATTCTTTGACAGAAATTATCAAATGTGACTCCATACGTTTGAAAGGCAATATCGAAAAGTGTAAAAAAAACATTTTTTCAAATTCTTATCAGTTGCGCCAAACTGTCAAAGATGACAAAAACTGTATATATACGCACCATTTCAGAGATTGACGGTCAATTCTTTGACGGAAATTATCACATGTGACAGATGGGACCCCATACGTTTGAAAGGTGTTACGAGCCCATATATACTTATTTAAATTATATTAGAAAATTAATTTTGGCTCATAATTAGAGCATTATAAATTATAAATTCTAATGCACTAGAGATTCAAGGTATATGGGAGCGTGGTGAAGAGAATTTAATTTAATGATGAAACTCATAATTTTGTAAGTCAATGAACTGTTAAAAGGAATGAATGAGGATGAAAGTATGATAAAGAAAGAAAGAAGATAGTCTCATATAATGTCAATGTCCTCTGTCCATCGCGATCTAGTTACCGTCTTCCGCATTACCTTACGACATCCCTTTTCGAAATAATCAAAATGACGAACTTGCAGAATTAAAATTAAGAAATACCATACCCCTAATACGGGCAATAACTCTTAACAATAAATTGCATTAATAAAGAATTCAGTAAGTCAACAATATTAGCAAAATTTGCAATCTCGGTTCAACGTTGTAACGGTATAGCCTGCCGTTACACATAAATACGCCTATATGTAGGCAAGCATAGCTCTGCTTAATATAAACCATAGAGCGAAGATAAAGCGCCTGAGCGTGGACTACCTGAGCTACGATTATCGGCATTATAGAGAGCGATCAAAATATCGTTCGGAGAGTAAATCCGCGAAACCATGCTAGGGTTCGCAGTACACGTCTTTCCACACGCAAGATGGTTCTCTGAGGAGCTAAAAGACGAGCATCTAGTCTCAGCCGTCACTCGTTCACGAGTCGCCTTCTAGCTCAGGCTGGGCATGGCCCAGCGCTCTTAAGTGACTCTATTTTGCTGGCTAGCAATAGCCAGGTTCCTGAGAACTCAGCACGGAGTCCATCGCTACAGATATCCAGGTTGTATAGACTAGAAGAACTTCGTACGCTGCTCCAGGCTGTGGGGACTTAGCTTTATTTTTTGATTATCACTGCTGATTTTATGTCTTGTAAATTTTCTAAGTCCCTTCGTACGCTGCTCCAGGCTGTGGGGACTTAGTCATATTCTGAGTTTATTTCCTGAGTCTTGCGACTCAGTTTGTCTCTCAAGTCTTGCGACTTAGTTTCGCAGGACTTGTAACTTGGTGTTTCTCTTCAGCCTCGCGACTTAGTTTCTCAAGTCTCGCAACAGAGTTTATTTCCTGAGTCTTGCGACTCAGTTTGTCTCTCAAGTCTAGCGACTTGGTTTCTCAAGTCTTACGACTTAGTTTATTTCTTCGGGCTTGCGACTCAGTTTGTTCTCGATTCTTGCAACTTAGTTTATTTCGTAATATTTTCGTGTAAGTTTTCTAAGTTCGCACGTACGCTGCCCGTGGGGTTCGGCTGATCTTTTGAATTTGCGGATCTCGTTGAAATCTTATAAGATTTCAAATTATTCATGCGTATCAATTTCGAACCGTGTTTAAATCAATGTATCAACGGTGATTTAGCGACATAAGAGATATTCTCAAACGTAACTTCTCTCATTTGTTATGGGAAATAGTTTGTAAAAGTCGGATCTGTTAGGTTTTTTAACTACGATTATATGCGCTCAGTCAGGGGCAAGAGAGGGATTTATTTCTTAGGTTTGCGTAATGCGTTCACGAATTTTATTTTGTTTTTAGTTTGCATTTGATTTCAATTATTATGAACATTCATATTTAAATTTCAAGAGACTCATCGTTTTCTCGGTTTGCGATGAATATGATCTAGTTTATATCGAGCCTTTCTTATCACTAACAAACTTGTATTGTATCGAATCTTTCCGTAGCCGGGAACCGATATTATCTTACAATCTTTTCGTTTTTGATCTGAATAAACGTTGTTATTGTTTAATTATTTGCGTATTTACTTGCCTCCCTTGGGAACCGTCCCACTCCCACGATTCCAGCCTATGAGAGGGCCTAAGGTCTTAACATCCACAATAAGCTACGAAATATAAGCATTCAATATTTGGACCTTAAGATAACCCTAGGAATCGTTACAACGTCCGTATGCTTTTTTCATGCAATCCTTATTCACCGACCGATCGTTCGATTTAATATCAACCAATAAAAAAATACTAACTCATCTAAATTTCCTACTCCAGACAGTACTTCGCACCTCCAAGGTGGAAAGCAACGAAGTTCTCGTCGCAGTCCTCAGAACGAGATCGCGGACATAAGTTTACTAAAAACTTATTAGCTCTCGGAAATTACACGGAGAGAAGTAAACCGTAACGGCTACTGCTAACGCCGTATTAGTTACGCGCAACTTTCGGCACTGCAGTGAGCAGTGCCCATCCCTGCCTTGGCATTAGCGGTTTCAGTATGCACCGTAACTGTTACGGTGCGACACCGGAAAAGTGTTCACCGAAACCTTCACCGCTCTAGCTCTTACCGGTCCTGTTCTGGCAGTAATGGTTACTGCCAAAACCGAAACGTTTCAGCGCGTGCGCGGTTTAACACGAAAGGGAATCAAATTAACTTAAATATATTAAATAGATAAATAAATAGACAAGTAAATTAATAATAGATTAAATTAATAATAATTAAATATATCAAACTAACTTAAATATATTTTTATATTGAATTTCTTATTTCTCACATATATAGATTTGTGAACTTGAAGTAGTATTGAATATAATGTTACTTATTATATATTTAAATATACACTAAACATCAATAAAAATGCATATATGCAGTATATAGTAGTATTTTATACTATATAAGGTAAAATCTTTCATGCATAGTACATATATGCATTTTTATTGATATGTTTAGTGTATATTTAAATATATAATAGGTAACATAATTTTTCGTTTTTTTGGAATTTTCAAAAGTTGCTTTTATGGTGTAAAATTTTTATTAACTGTTGTTGTAACGGTCACTTTGAAGGTGAATTTAATTTTCTAAAAAAGAATTATTAAAATTTTATTACAAATTTTATTTACAATATATGTACATACAATTTTTATTCAACTTATATACAAAAGTATTAATAATATAATTCCTATGATTAACTCGATTTCTTATATTATTATATCTTATATCCGCATAAATATATAAGATAAATTAAATCCATCTTTTCGGAATAAGAGTCGTTCCAGCAAACGAAGTGCTAACACGAGAAAGAAATGCTACCGAAAGATCGTCAAAGTTCAAGCAGGACCATTCAAAAAATCCGGACTGAGAATACCTGCTATCGATCCTGTATCCTTGGTAATGTTCATCGTAGTATAAAATACTTTTTGTGACATTTTTTGTGATAAGGTGCAAAGTGGAAGCTGAATCTATAATAATTTTGTGAACAAGAAAAAAGTTTTGAGCTTCAGCACTCGAAATCATGAGTACAGAATCTACTTTAATGTTTTTTCCATGATACGTTAAAAATGGTACAACTTTGACTTCTTCATCATTTTGAAACTTTAATTGGAAGTTCAACAAAGGGAACTCATAAATCTCACTTACTTTTATTGTTTCTGAGCTTACAAAGTCAAAAGGCTTATCAATTAAAGATGATTTTTCGAGTAATCGATTATTAAAACGCAATTGAGCTTTGATTGCAAGAGTTTTCGCGATTTTTATGCGATTAAGGGACACATGGGCCGGAACTGTTATATCTCGATGTTTCCCTTCACATCTCATTGTCGAAAACTGCCACACAGGACCATAACGACGTATGATATCGGGATAGTGAAGGAGCAGATGATGCTTCGGTTTCAAACAGCCAGGAGACAAGTCATTTAAACTCCACAAGTACCTGGATACTAAAGATTGTAAACAATCGGCAACACCAGGGTAAACAATATCAGATGTTATAATATCCATAATTTCTTTTAATACAATGAGGAGTTTCCAATACGGATCATCCTCTGGGACGAGGTCTCCTATCAAAATGCCCAAGTTTCTGAACAAACACAGAGACTCTGAAGCTGACATTTTGATGTGTTTTTCTTTAATCTTTGTCAATTTAATTGGCGTTGGCTTGTTTTGTGACTCGTTATCATAATTGAATGAAGCAATCCGTTCGTTGAGGTCACTGCATGAAAAGTACTTTTTCACTACGACAAACTCGTAGAGAGCCATGCCTATCGCGTGTTCGTTTCCACCTTCTAATGTGTCATGCATAGGGTCAACAGTGAGAAGGTCAAATGTTGACGATGTTAATTTTTCTACAGCTGATGAACCGAATACTCCAGTTGATTTTGGATCATTTCGCAAGAGGTCATTTTCTAATGACTCATTTGTTCGGAGCATGCATGATGAGGGATCGAACACTTGACTTAATTCAGCTTTGTTTATGTAGCAGAACCGACATGAAAATGTAGCAGAGAAACTTCGCATAAAACCCAAAACATAGTGGACAGATTCGTTATCGCCAATGTATTTTACTACTCGAAATCGAACTCTCTTTTCGCCAGAAGCTGTTGAAACGGTGATTCCTTCTTTGTCTAAGAAATTTACTTCCTGCACAGCTTTTTCAAGAATTGACTCTAAAGACACAAATTTTGTGTCACTAGATTTGTAAAGTGTCAGGAGGAAAATATTTTCCATTTTAGACTGTAAATTGGGGGGCAAACAGGGTATGACGATGTATACAGCGCCTAGTTTCCCTATTCCTCTGTTACTCCCGAGTGGATTGTTCGTTTCGACATCATCTTGATAAAAAAACAAGGGCAAAACTAGATCGCAATCGTAAGAGGATTCTATTGATTTCCAGAATTCTGATTGGATAATATTAAAAATGAATAATTGATATTTTTGAAGCTCATTCATATACGACACGATACTTTCGTAAATCCCAGGCAACTCGATAAACTTTTTCAAAACCCGACGCAAAGGTATGAACTGAATTGTGACATTCGGTTTGTTGGATGAATCTTCAACTAAGTACTCATTCATTGGTACGTGGGGCTCTATTCCCTTAAGGGGGACTTCTTCTGGAGGAATATATGTACCAATATTTTTAAAGTGCTCCAAACACTTTGATTCTGTGTCGAAGTTCTTAAATGGATTCTGCAACATCGATGCAATTGCTTTGTAATTGCTTAAATGAAGTTGCGATTCACCGAGAACACGCAATCGTTCAATCATTTCTTCAAAGAAATCCGTCACGAATTTTTGCTGAAGAAAACTTTCAAAAGTGTGAATCATTTCTTGAACACGTACACGCGGTAAATCGCGGATACTGTACATTTGAGCAACACTTTTTTCTGCAAAAGAATTCAGTAACGAGAAAAATTCTTGTGCCTCCATCGTTACAAAGATTCGAATTTATATAAATTTAATAATATGTTCAAGATATAAAAGCAAACATAAATAGTTAGAACAAAATAATTATATTATAACCTCTTAAACTTTTACAGAATTTTCAGTTTCGAAACGCTTTCCAAGTATCCAATTATATTTTGCAGTGATGTCGCAATTTTCTCTCCAGACATAGAGATCCCTAAAATGGATCTTTGTAACAAAACAAAAAGAGACTGAGTTTCGGGTGGATACGAAAATTTGAGGACAAAAAAAGTTTTGACAGTAAACACCACGGCTTCAATCAAACTGGATGATTGAAATCTCGATGTTCCAATTACTGTGTAGAAAGAAGAAACACCAAGAATTTCATCCGCGACAATAGCGGTCAGCGGAGTTACGATGCGATCTGATGCCGAGTATTCTTCGATCTTTTTTTGCATCAACTCATTTAATTTTTCGAGAGACTATAAAAAAGAAAAATTATCGATTATTCATATGATAGAATGACGGTATTATGGTATTATGATTAGTATTAATATTATTATTATATTAACCTCAACGTGGATGACAAATGTCTCACGAATACACAGTTTTGCCTCTTTTTCTTCGTCCGTTTCCGTTTTTCGACGTTTTTTCGCATTCGTTGCAACCACTCGACGTTCACCCGCTCTTAATTTTGGAGCTTTGATGCTCCAAGGGAGCAGCAAGAAAATTGGTACGTCTTTGTCCGCTGAAATAATGGTCAACATACAGTGTTCAACTTCATGAAAGTGTAATAAATAAATATGAACAAAAACTTACCACCATTCGCTTCGTTCAAGTTGTAATAATAGGAATCTGCCTCCTCGCCTAGAATTTTCCGAGTGTTCAGAAAAGATTCGAATGCAGCTCTCAAACTTTCCCAGTTCGTGAGTGGCTGAACTTTCCACTTCCGAAAAATATTCTCGAAATCCGCAAGGATCTGCAATAAAAATGAGTATCTCTTGTAATGAGGACATGAACTCGAAAAAATATTCATAAACGTTTTTGATAGAAAAAGCACATACAAGCTCGATGCCTCTTTCTGAATTTAAACAAGGGAATTCCTTTAGCTGCCAAGCCCCTCGATCCGGTTGGCTGTCACTCTTCACTCTCCTCACATCAAAAGTCTGTTTCCAGGCCTCTAGAATCACTTCCCAATCTTCGTCAGGATTCCGTAGTTGCCCAAACAGTGATTCGAAGAGAACTACAATAACGAGTAGCCATGGTTACAAATCAAATTCCATGAAATTTATTAACTAAATATACAAATTAATAAGGTAAAGAAAAAAAGTGCATACTTAATTTGTCAGCATCGGTTGTTAATTTGTCTACCGTTGTTTCTTTGGAAGAGGTGCTTTCTAATAAGCCCGACAATTGCAGCTGCTTCCGGACGTAATCAACCCGATTTACAAATTTTCCGAAGGCTTTTGTTGATCGTTTTCCTTCTGTTATACCTGGCGTGAAAAATTCAGCAGCTCGCCAACCAAATTCTTTTGACAAATTGTCCGCGGTCGAGTTCAGAACCTTCAGTGGAATTCTACAAAAAAAAAAATATTGTATTCTCTTTATTGAACGTATATTTTAATATGTTGAAACTACTAGTGATCTCGAAATCCGAAAGATGATAAGTATTTTTTATGATGAGTATTATTTATTCCATTCCATAAAAATTCTATTTATCTCCAGTTCATCGCAAAGTTCTGGGGAGCTTCTAATATTCCAAATATTATTTAAAAGAGCTTTTATATTATTTTTATATAAATGTATTATATATCCATTTAAATTATTAATTTATTTATATACAAATGCATATTATTAAGAGATTAAGTAATAACTAAAAAGGAGTATTATAAGCTTACTCAAAACGTTTTAGAGGATTTTGAAGACTGACTCTTTCGCGTTTGAAAATGATGGAAACCTCCCGATCAATGAGCAGCTTCACGACCATTTGTTTAAAAACTTCAGGTAAAGGAGTTTCTAATTTCTTGTGTTTTTCAATTGCCGACAGCACGTAAAGACCATCCGGCTCGCAATTCAGAAGGTAATCTCTAATATTTTGACGTTCTAAACAAAACATCGCTTGCAAAGCAGCATCGCTTTTTTTGCATTTTGGACAAAGAAAGTTGGGATGGATAATATCCTCTATAAGCGTTAGATTTAAGATTTGTCCATCTTCGATAGGCGTTGAGTTTATAATCTGATTTTGATCTTCGGATGTAGTCGTGAGGATAGAATTGTTACGGTCATGAATATCGATATCTTCATCTATAGGATCAATCATTTTTGAAGAAAATGTTTTCGTCGCATTCGCGAGACCTGCAGCCCCAATTTTAGATTATGCTAAACAAAAGAATTAAAATTGATTCTCTCAAAATTTCTGTATTAAAATTGCATATGCATCTGTAAATACTCGAAAAAATTTATAAACTGTATATTTAAACGAAGAAGTTAATTAATTACATATTTTAAAAATATGTTATTTGAACGCAAAGAATGAAGTATACTTCATTCTTTATTGCTATAGCTCCGATACTACAAAATGAGGTTAAATAATCTACGAAATCGCAGCTCATGCAAAATTTGATAAAGACTACACTTATTACGAAATGAATGTAAAATTTACAACAGTTTTGCATGAAAAATGTAAATAATTCTTACACACGTTTATAACTGTACAAACTTTTAGAAACCTAACCTTAATTTATAAACTGCTGACAGAATCTTTCTTTCGTGTATAAATAATGTCATAATCATCACAAATAACGTTTCAAATATCTTTCACGTCAGTCAAACCCCGAATTATAACGTAAAAAACTTCAACTTTTCAGTAAATTTGTTCAAAGTTCAAGAAAAATTGTAATCAAATGAAGAGTAACTTGTGAAAACCTGAGAACGCAGCCTTGATCAAACTTTACGGAAAGACGTTTGTTATCAGGGATTTTATGAAATTTTGATAAAATTAATTATACTAAAATAATAGTTTTAATGAAATTGGATTAATAAATTTATGAGAATATAATAAAAGTACGGAAAGACTTACCTGCTGGGAATGCCTGCGGACCACTGATACGCATTACGCACAATAACACAACACACAACTGCGAATAAGAGGAACGGAACCGATTTTGGCAGTAATCGTTACTGCTATGAACGAAGAGGTTCAGGTGTGGACCGTTTTAGTCACTGCGACTCCTAAATCGGTTAGCGCAGTAATAGTTACGGTGTAAACCGTAACGACACAGTTGGGCACCGCAAAAGGCACTGCAGAGAGACTATACGAATTTCTTTGCGTAACGTTTACGGTCGTCGCAGTAACCATTACGGTGATAGCAGTTACGTTTACTGTTTACTTCTCTCCGTGTAATAACTTCTCTAAAAGTTGCTCAGAGTTCTTGCCCGTTTGGTCCCATTACGCGAGATGGTAACTCTCTTAAGGTCGCTCTGTTACGAGGGTTAAGGGGAAAGTGTAGTTCCGCGAATAGGTCGAAACATTAAACAACTGTGTACGCGAAATAGGAATTCCTTTAGGGTCGCTCAAACACGAGGGCTAAAGTGAACTTATCTTCTTTCGGTTTGCGACGGATAGCGATTGTCAGCTTTGTGCGTACGGATAGGCGAAATAGAATATTTTTGGCCCGCAGTACTCATCGAATGCTTGCGGTAGATTAAGTTAAATCTAAAGAAATAAGTACAATATTGTATACCGAAGTTTTAAATAAATACATTTAATTTACTCCTTAATAATCCGACAGGAGCCCTAGGGTAGAGGACAACGATCCCGAAAAAAATAAAATAAAAAATTGGGACAATTAAACTATTAATATACCAATTGACAGCTTGATGCACACCTCCGGGCATCCATACTTTCAATTTAAACTTACTTAAAGTGACGGTTCGTAACAAGCAGTTGGTGGCAGCGGTGGGATCGTTCTTCATCCTGTCGTAAAAGGAACGCTACCAATTTACTCAAAATTATTAATTTTGGAAAATTCAAATTTTTAAAGTAAACTCAAATAGGAAATTTTAGTGCACATGAATTTTGGTGGTAAAATATTCAAGTGTCAAGTAAGTGATAAATTGGAATAAACACGTGTAAGTACACATCATTCCTATTATTCAGTTATATTGTGTCAAATTCAAGTTATAAAAGACAAAATTTTGTCATAATAATAAAAGTGTAGAATGGCATCTTCTTATTAATAGGTCTAGCACCTGTCAATAAAAGGGACAATTAATGGATATTATTTTATTATGGCCTGCACTAGCCTAATGAAATAATTGCGTCAATAATCTAACATTCTGACAATATTAGAAATAAAATCTCAAATATAGTAATTTCTTATACGAAATAAATATTAAATGCATTCACATTCAAGTGGTGTCATATTGCCTAAACGAAAACATCGTGCAGGTAGAAAAGTTCGCGAAAGGTATGCAAAAGCAATTGCGAGAGATCTCGCTGTGCAAACCGAACTCACTTCATCTAGTGTACTGAGTCAATTGACGGTCTCTGGGTCGCTACCTTTCAAGATCAGCAAAAATTCAGTACAATGTGCCGAATGCACTGACTCTTATGAATCACTCGACGATGTTATTCAGTCACTGCTTGCATTATTAGAGGAGTGATTAAATTAAAAGAAATAAAATACAGTGTTTTCATTCTACATTAGTCAATTGTTTTAAAACAAAGTTTAACACGATTATCTGGAAAATTATCAAAAGTAAAATCATTGTTATTAAATTCAATTACAATAAATTAAATCATTAGAGACGTTGAAAATTTTAAGTGAAAGTAAGAGAATTATTTTGTACATAATTGACCCTATAGTGAGTTCGACAAAATTTTCGATTGAGGGCTACCGTTTTATTGAAATTTCTCTGACCCGATATTTTCAATTGACTCAAAATGCCTAACAACCAAAATGATGATCCAAATGATTCTCACATCAATCCCGGAAATTCCACAACATTATTCGGGATGGCACCTAACATTCAGGAAACCTTAAACCCAACTTTTGATACATCCCAATGTATGACAACCATGATGCAATGCATGACTTTGCATCAAAGCACTAGTCATCTATGCTCTTTTGAGGGTACAACACCCCCTCTCAAAGAATTCCTACAGGATATAGTGAATGGCGCAGTCTATATAACTAAAGATATTGAAGCAGCATTCATCAAAGCTGTCGTGAGTAAGTTAACAGGACTAGTTAGAGAGAGTGTGAATGACGTCACTTTCGCCACAGTAAATGAGCTAGTTAGTCATCTTAAGAGGCGATTTGCCCCAAGAAAGAAATATATTCATTATTTGCAAGAGATGGCTACCTTTAGAATGAAACAATCGGAATGTGTTAATAAATATTACTACAGATTGTGTGCCTTGATTAACGGAGCACGACAGGCGTTAGAAACAAAATATGCTATAATTAATGATGATCGTTCTAATGCTAAAATTGTTACATTGTTAGAACCAGTCCTTGACAGTGCCATTGACGCGTTTCGACAAGGATTGCCCCGTGAGATGGCTAACTACTTGGATACCCACAGGCCTAAAGATTTAGCTGAGGCTTATGAGTATGCACTGCAAGCAGAGGAAAGGGAACGGCTCTCTCAGAGGGAGGAAGCCATGGTGTATCATGTCTCAAAACCTGACTATAACAACTGGCCTGCAGTGCCTGATCCTAGTGTACAAAGGCAATCCAATGGTTCATTCACCAAAAGGGCTGACACACAGCATAATTCTGGGGTGGTACCTGGTACGAACTCTGCTAGTAATAGCTCAACTCCAAATATGGACCAATATTTGAATGGCCCTAACTTCCAAAGCCCTACAAATTTTTCGGCAATGGAGTATATGAGCCCACAACAGCGGCTTCAATTAATGCAATGGGCAACAATGCAGAGCATGGCCAACCCATTAATGTGGCAAAATGCATCTACCATGCCCTTAATGAACAATCCCTTTTTGCAAATGCAACTGAATGCGGCAATGTCCAATCAAATGTCGTGGGCGAATACACCTACTCAAGTTCAACCCAAGCAATCATCCAGACCTAATTCTCCAGGGCTAGCGCTAGAACATAAAAAGGAGTCTTTAATCTCCGAACGGACTCGTCCCAGGGATGCCCTGTCGAGTCCAAGGTTCCAAAGGCGTCCAACAGTTCAGTTCCTGCAAACATCAGAGGAATCTTCTACACCAAAACACAATTAGAAGAATCTCCTGTGATAAAACGATCGGCACCCCAATTTATAAACAAAGAAACAACTCTATTTGTTGATCCTGGGTCTAGTGTAAATTTAATTAAATTAAAGGCACTTCGCCCAGAATTAGAAGTAGAGTCACGGGACTCTGTTACTATTTATGGAATAACTAAACATCCGGTAACAACACTAAGGACAATGAACATTACTATCGGTACGGTTCCAATAGACTTCCAGGTAGTACGTGATTCTTTTCCAATCACCTCGGATGGTATATTAGGAAGGCCCTATTTAAGACAAGAACAGGCAGAACTGTCGTTTCGTCATAACACTCTTGTTACTGCCTCTGAGCCTGTATCCCCTGTTTATTTCATAGATAAAGAGTCACGGGAGGCTAATAAAATATTAGAAAAACAAATCAAGCCCTTTAAAAGAATTCTGCTTATTAAGGCAAGAACTAGGCAACCGGTAGCCATAGATACCATCAATCCAGAAATTAAGGAAGGTTATCTACCAAGGATCAATACACAAGAAGGGTTGTATATCGGGGAGGCTGCCGTGAAAAACACGAACGGAAAATGTCATGTGTTGGCAATAAATACAACCGAAGACGATATCAAGGTGGAAATTCCTCCACAGGAACGTATACCTTTCGATTAATGTCATTTCCCAGACGAGACGGATTCAGACCTGGACATAGAAGACCCTTCTCAATCAACATGCAATGATTCCCATCTCTCGCGAATTGAAAAACTTATAAAGAGTCTCCACATTGAGCACCTGAACCCTGAGGAACAAGGTTATGTGGTTAGGTGGGTGAAAAACAATTCAGATATTTTTCATCTTAATGGAGAGGAACTTTCTTGTACTCACCTGATTCAGCATCGAATTCCAACAACTGACGAGGTTGTAGTGAACAGAAAAGCCTACAGACACTCGCCGGAGGATACAGATCGCATATTTGCAGCCATAAAAAAACAATATGATGCCGGAATAATAGGTGATTCCAAATCCCCCTACAACTCTGCATTATTATTGATTCCAAAAAAAATGGATGCTTCGGGTGAGCGGAAGTTTCGCGTGGTTATTGATTATAGAGAACTAAATGCAAAGGTAATCGGTGACGGGTATCCCTTACCTAACATAACAAACATTTTCGACCAATTAGGTAATGCTCAGTACTTTTCAGTACTAGACTTAGCGAGTGGATACCATCAGGTTGAAACCCACCCTGATGATCGAGCCAAAACGGCATTTTCTACCCCACGTGGTCATTTCGAGTATCGACGAATGCCGATGGGCATAAAGAATGCACCTGCAACCTTTCAACGCTTAATGGATACAATCTTGAAAGGAATGCATGGTACTGAGGTTTTCGTATATTTAGATGACGTCGTCGTCTATTCAAATAGCCTCGAAGACCATAATGTTAAAATGAATAGATTGTTCGCTCGACTACGCGATGCTAACTTGAAACTTCAGCCTGATAAGTGCAAGTTCCTTAGAACTGAAGTAGCTTACTTAGGTCATATAATCAGCAGGGATGGTGTAAAACCAAATCCTGATAAAGTAAGTTCCATCACTAATTTCCCTAGCCCCACAAATGTTCGTACTGTTCGACAGTTCTTGGGACTAACGGGGTATTATCGTAAATTCATACAGTATTATGCGAAGATTGCTAAATCCCTAACTGACCTCTTGAAAAAAGAAAATAAGTGGGAGTGGGGATCCGATCACAAGAAGGCGTTTCAGCTTTTGTGGGATTATCTGTGCAATGAAGCAATCTTGCAATACCCAGATTTTTCAAAAACGTTTAAATTGACTACTGACGCTTCGGATCATGCAATGGGAGCTGTTTTAACCCAAGAAAAAGAGGGTTGGGATATGCCAGTAGCATTCTATTCCAAGGTTATGAATAACCATGAATTGAATTATACTAAAGCTGAAAAAGAATGTTTAGCTATAGTGTACGCAGTTGCGAACTTCCGACCGTATTTATATGGTCGAGAATTCATACTATCTTGTGACTATGAACCAGTCCATTGGATAAATTATGTAAATAATCCCGGATCTAGGATGATGCGATGGCGGCTCCAACTACAAAATTATCAGTACACTTTTCAGTATAAAAAGGGCAAGTTGAACCGTGGTGTAGAAGCATTGTCGGCGAATCCTGAGGAGTGGAAACACCTTTCGGAATTAAGTGATGCAGACAATGATTTTACGACCGAGTCCAAGAACTCTCAAACAACAGAATTACCGGTTCGAACCTTTTTCATTAATGATCAATCTACAACCTGTAAGGCTCTGCCTATAACTCGATCAAAAGGAACACAGCTAGATCCTAAAG
>UCOK01016645.1:0-10917 GCA_900474325.1 Synergus umbraculus
TTGAAGTCAACGGTGGGTGTACACCCGCTTCGTCGAGTTGTCAACCCGTCGAATAAAATAAAATTAAATTAATTTGCACTTACTGGATGTCCTTCCAAGAGTCTTTGCTCTACACGATAAAATGCTCTTCGATCCGGATGTCGACGATCTGGGAACCTTTCACGATACAATCGTTCCGCTTGTGCCCCATTTTGACGGCACTCGCCATAAATAAGAATCATGTCCACGTATTCGCGGTTTGTGTACATGATTTTTTTTTTATTAATCTTATGTCAAATTTTCAAAATTAATGTTTTGTTGCAAGTTATAAGGATTAATGAAAATAGTAACCATAACAACGTTAGGAATTAAAGAAAAAAAGAAAGAACATCGACACCTCGACGTATTCATAATAACAAGGATTACCACTTACCTGAAATTGGCTCTAACTAAGATTTAAATTGAGTCAAATTGTTCCATTTAACATCCATGTTGATGACAATTTGGACAAGAAATCGAACAATTTGATGCAATACCATTTTTTGTCGTAAAGCTAGAGCATTTTTAATGATATTTTTAGGTTTTATGTAACAAAAATTTTACAACGAAACGCTTGATTTTCCAAACATTAATTTTTTTTATCGTTTTCGTAACAATAAATGTAACAAAAAGTTGTCAACGTATCGAAAAAAATTACCTGGTGCGCGACCTGGTGCACTCAGGTTATCAAATCACCTTACACGTACAAAAACACATGATTCTTATTTATGGCGAGTGCCGTCAAAATGGGGCACAAGCGGAACGATTGTATCGTGAAAGGTTCCCAGATCGTCGACATCCGGATCGAAGAGCATTTTATCGTGTAGAGCAAAGACTCTTGGAAGGGCATCCAGTAAGTGCAAATTAATTTAATTTTATTTTATTCGACGGGTTGACAACTCGACGAAGCGGGTGTACACCCACCGTTGACTTCAAGAAGTTTCAGGATATTTTAATGACTTCAGAAGATTTCACTAACTTTAAGAAATTTAAAAAAAATTTAAATTAATTCAAAAGAATTAACGTGACTTCAAGTGAATTCGTGTGAATATGTTTTTTGAATACTGGGACACCCTGTATAGAGTTTATAAAGTATGCTACTTTACACATCTAGAGCTTAGTGTGGTGGTATTTGACCTTGAAATGTCAGAAGCAGGCAAAATCCCCGATTCGTGTGATCACACTAGAGTTTTGTGTCGAGTAAGTTACCCTGGTAACGAACGGTAATATTGGTAAGTTACCGGGTAACATACCCGACGTTTTTTCTCGGCGAGAATTGATTTTTTTCTCATGTTTTTCTCTTTTCAAACTTACGTAAAATCACGTAAAGCGTTTTTCTGGCAATTTCTACTACAACGGACAAGACTAAATTATTTTAATCTTCAAAATACAAATACAAAGTGACTGTATTATTACATCCAGCCATTTCCATTTCGAAAAACTGAGATTTAATATTACTTCAAATAGTGAGCAGTTCCTCGTGTTTAAGAAAATTAATATATTTTTAATTTAACTTTTTAGGTATATCGATATAATCGAGACTGATTAAAAATATTACTGTGATTTTCAATATAGTATTATATTTAGAATAATCAGCCATTTCCATTTAAAAAAAAACTGTGATTTAATATTACTTTAAATAGTGAGCAGTTCCTCGTATTTAAGAAAATTAATATATTTTAAATATACCTTTTTAGGTATATCGATATAATAATCGAGAATGATTAAAAATATTACTGTGATTTTCAATATAGTATTATATTTAGAATAATAGTAGGAATTGGCTGGATGAAATCAAATACTTTTTATTTATAGTGCACAAAAGACAAATTTCGATAAAAGATTATAAAAACTGGTATTATTATATTCAGCTATTTTTTAAAATAATATATGTTAAGGCTGTTGCAGGAACGTCAAAAAAATGGTGAAATTTGAGTACATTCTAATCTGCAGGGCACATTTCGTCGACTTTTTGAGGCCACAGGAAGGACTTTTTAAAAGTTTTTTCAAGTCCTGAAGGGACCCTATTGGAAATCCCCACTTGGGGACCCTTTAAGGATACCACATAGGAACTCATATGGGAAATCACATGGGTTCCTTTATTAATTCGTATGGGAAAATTGGGACACGAAATGAGATAGGAACCTATGTGGGAACTCATGTGGGAACCTATGTAGGAATTCATACGGGATTTTATGCATTTTATTTTTAATTTACTTACTTCAAAATTACTTATCAAAATTATACTTAATTCAAATTCAAAAGAAAATACATAGGATTTTATATGGGTTTTCACATCGGTTCTGATGTCGGTTCCCACATAGGTTCCTATCTCATTTCGTGTCCCAATTTTCCCATAAGGATTAACAAAGGAACCCATGTGGATTCCCATATGGGTTCCCATGTGAGATCCTTAAAGGTCCTCATGTGGGAATTTCCAACAGGGGAAAGCAGGCTCAAACTTAGGGGACTTGGTGTTTCGATTTTTGATTAGAGGAAAATATCGGCGTAATTCAATAATTTTACTTGGTGTATTCAACGACGCCGGCCATTTTGTCCATTGCTGTCAATGTGTGTATGAGACACATCGGTAAATACATAAGGTAAAATTATTGAATTACGCCGATATTTTCCTCTAATAAAAAATCGAAACCCTAAGACCTCTAAGTTTGAGTCTGCTTTCCCTTCAGGACTTGAAAAAACTTTTAAAAAGTCCTTCCTGTGGCTTCAAAAATGCGACGAAATTTTCCCTGCAGGTTAGAGTATTCTACAGATTTCTTGACCCTCCTGCAACATTTTAAAACATTTTTACAGTTTTTTAAATAAATAAATAATTGTTTATTTGATTTCATTATTTTTATTATTTATATTTATTCTAATATAATCATTTTTCTTGGGTGCTGTTTATAATTCATTCTATAAGCGATAACATTATCTAATTACTGACATTTTTACACTAATTTAATTTTTGTAATTTTTGTTCGAGCGAAAACTGCATTTCATCGACTTTATTCATCCGATTTTCCCTGTTAGTGTAAATTATTGAAAAATGCGCCGAAAGCAGCAGACCCAAATTTATAGGTTAAAGGTGCCGAAAAAACTTTTACGGGTTAAGTGTTAATTTTCAATAATTTGGTATATTTTTTTAATAACAATAACTTTAAAAATATACCAAATGATAGAAAATTAAGTGTAACATCATGAAAATTATCTAATTAGTTTAAAAAATAATTTAAAAGCTCTATAATTGAATATTCTCATAAATTCTCGATAAATTCTCGAAGCTTCGGTAATATACCGGTATGTTACCGGTAATATTATCCGATTTTAAATTACCGGAAATTTAAAAACTTTAGTCTTCCCTATACAATAGAAATACTAGCCTCGAACCCTCAGTGACTATCAGTCAGCTTGTGTTCTCTCTATAATTTTCTGGTCGTGCTCTCAAAATATCCGTCATTATAGTCGCATCTTTATTCATCTCCATCGCTCCATATATTCGTCTTATCAAAAAACTGGTGAGTCTCGACCGGTTCTACGCCTTTTCTTTCCAAAGTGTGCTAACAAGAATCGATCAACTTGCCCTTTTTTCCCGTCAAAAGACCAATCCCAAATCCTGGTGTAAAGTCGACAGAATTAGACAGTCGCGCAACAAGGGTCTCAAAACAGTGGGTTTCGGGAGACATCCTACACAATAAAACTACATTAACAAAAGAAAAAAACCGGATTTCAAACCCTCAAAAAATGCTTTTAGTGTGGAATTGTATTATTCGTCTAATAATTTGTACATCCACAGATATTGCAAGTAGGTATACTCGAATTACTCTCTGAGTGTTTTGATACACAGAACCCCGAACTAGTCGCCCCCTGGAATTCGACTTTCTCTACATTAAAGTTTTCAAATTCCATCAGCCTTAAGGGAAATGGATATTTTCACGTAAAAATCATCCAATTTTTATAAGAACCAACCGAGGGGTTGACAACTCGTGAAATCAGGTGTACACTTGCGCTGAAATCTTCTGAATTCTCCTGAAATATCTGAAATCTCCTGAAATCTCTGAAGTCACGTGAATTCACTTGAATTTTCTTGAAATCTCCTGAAGTCAGTGAAATCTTTTTAAGTCACTTGAATTTTCTTGAAATCTCCTGAAGTCAGTGGAATCTTCTGAAGTCACTTGAATTCACTTGAATTCACGTGAATTCAATTGAATCCACCATCAAATTGATGGTGAATTTTTTCTGAAGGCACTTGAAGTCATGTGAATTCATTTGAATTTTCTTGAAATCTCCTGAAGTCAGTGAAATCTTCTGAAGTCATTGAAATATCCTGAAATATCTTGAATTCAGAAGTAGGTGTACACCCGCTTGGCCGAGTTGTCAACCCCTCGTGTATAATTGTTGAATTAATCGTTATTTTGGACATAAATATCGAGAACAGATCCAAAAACGGAAAACAACGTAAGCATCTCAAACGCACCGAACGTGCATTTGGCGCGCATTTGAAGAAAATGACCTTGAAAGTTGAACTCAAGGTCAAAATTGATGGTACAGTTAAATGGCCCTCTCGATCCTGGTCAACTTTTGTCTAAACCAGTTTTTCGTAAATAAAGTATTTGAGAAGATACTTATAGATTAAAATGGATCAACCTGTATTTTAGATCAAAAACTAAACGCGTTTTTTTCGAAACGTTTTTAGACCTGGCATGCATGATTCAGAAAAAACTATTGGACCGATCGGGCTGAAATTTTGATATGTTATTCTACACATTTATCTTCATCACATGAACCAAAATCATAATTATTTATTAATCTTTAACCCTTTTTCAAAACAATTTATGGTTAAAAAATGTAAACAATTTTCAAATCGGCCATTTTGTATTTATTTTTTTTCGGATTTCAATTATTTTGGTTCATGCGATAGCGACTATGTGTAGAATAACATATAAAAATTTCAGCCAGTTCGGTCCAATAGTTTTTTCTGAATCATGCACGCCAGTTTTTAAAATGGGTAATTTCCGGCAGCCATACCAGCCAGATTTATTATTAAAAAAAAAAAGATGTAATAGTTTTTCATATCTATAATCATGTGAGAAAAGTTAGGATCTGTAATATAAATTTAAATTGGATAAAAAAATTCTTAAAAGAAAAGGTGAAAAGTTTAAAACAGTTAATTAACGTGTTTTCTAAAAAGTGCACCTGCGCAAAGTTATCCTACCTTGTTTGATAATGTGGCACGTTTCGATTTAAATTAGTAATTATTGGATAAAAAACAAATTATGAAGAAAAGTTACTAAAATTTAATAAAAATACGATAAATATATGTATGTTTAATATTATTAACATATTGGAGGGATTATGTCTGCCGAAAATTCAAGCAGAAATGTTTTTCTTATAATATATAATAATTATAATACAAATAATTATAATTTGAGGGTTATACCTGCTGAAATGTCAAGAAAAAAGTTTCTTGTTAACAGTACAGAATGATTCACCAACTAATACGTCATATTAGCTGCATGTGAATAGTTGGAAGAAACTAAATATTGATTCCTGCTAGAGATATTCTTCAATTGACTGTAATGTGGCGCGCGATTCAAAATCGAATTAAATTGACCAATGGGAGAATTTCTCTAGCAGGAAGCCAACACGTGCTGCGCGCGCAGGGTGTCCCGTTTGAGAGCACTGTCGCAGCTGTCAATATTTAGTTTCTTCCATCATGGAATTCAAAATGTCCGCCGTTTCTCACAAGAAATAATTACACGCTATTTTGGGACTATAAAAGTGAGTTTTCGAAAAACTGATGATCAAGCGCCCCTTATTCATTTCTTCTCTATTTTTTTATATCAAAAACCTCTAAATTTTCCCTCTTTTGCCTTTGGTTCGAAAATTTCAAATCCACCTGGTAGATTTGTGTCTTTCTACAGATTTTAACAGTTTTTGACAGTTTGCTGACAATTTTTACTTTCAGATTCCATCGCCCTTAAACGATTCTAAAAATATTTGAAAACGTATCGAAAAAAAAGCTTCCCCTATGAGAAAGCGAAAGGGTTTCTTTACGAATTTTTTTGGAAAAGACGGTAAATTTTTTTGAGACTAAACCACTACGCATCTATTTGTACATGTTTGAAGATATTTTATCCCAAATTTGAATGAAAAATATTGAAATTTGTAGGCACTACGCCCGTTGAGCCAAAACACCTTTTTTCAAACACCCTTCGCGGTGCCAATGATAAGTCGAAAATGGATCACCTGCAATAAATTTTACCAAGAGCTTTCTTTAGTTTATATAATTTTACTCTACTTGGACGAAGGACTTGTCGAAATAAGCATTTTTGTAAAAATAGTGATGAATTTTCTGAAAAAATCGATTTTTAAGGGTCTGAAAATTCAGTTTTTTCAGTCCCAAAAAGAAATTTTTCTTTCAAATGGGAATTCCTTCATCCATGTATGAGATAATATTGTTATAAAGTTGCCTGAAAAAAATTAGATTGGTATGTGACATTGTTTTTGAGAAATTGTGGACACCGCAATGGCCCTTTTTAAAAAATCACATTCCGAGATAATCGCGTTTAAAGTTTCAAATACTTGGAGGTAGCGCGCTTTTGACAGCTGTAACTTAATTTGGTTCTAGTGCTCAGATCTCTATGAAATTTTGAGAAAATAATCTTAAAAGAATGAACTTTCAGAAAATACAATAAAAAAATTTTCGATTTTTTCGATCAACACAAGTGTATAATCTTCTTCACAGTAGGGAAAAGGTGCCCACAGTTGTTCGATGTACACAGAGAATCAAAAGAAATATCTAGAAAACTATTAACTAAAATATGTTTTAATTAGAAAATTATGATCTATTATCTATTATGAAAATTATTATCTATGACTTTATTGCATAAGCATTTTTTAGAAAAGTTACATTGCACACCTTTGCGTTTTTTTTAATGAAATATGTTTTTGACACATTGCAATGATTATTTTCAGAATTCTAACTAACATTTAAAAAAAATAACAATGCTGTTAAAAAGTTTTCCACTTATGTACTTACAAGTTGTCATCATTATATTCATCCAATTTGAGGGAAATATTCGGTTCAAACATACATTTTCAATAATATATCAAGATTTAGTGAACGAAGTTCTAGGTACACAAATAATCACTAAGGCTCTGTTATGAAAATATTGAGGTTAACGTTGTCAAAAACAACGAAGGGTTTTTTTCTGATGGATGGCAGCTTTGCAGTACATAAAAGATACTTGAGTGGGTATTTTAGTGTAATATAGTAACCAAGCATATATAGCGTTGGTATCACTGACATTTAAAAAAACAATGTTCAGTAGGAAATTAACCTTAAATTTATCATTAAAAACTAATCATTATAATATTGTATATTTTGTAGTTAATATAATATAATTTGAGATCCTTGATAGTTCTTGAAGACTGAAGGTCTGAGAAAAAAATGTTCCCTATGAAAGTTACTCATCTCTGATGAGGAAATCCAATTCTCCAAAGCTGGAAAGACTATGCGAATATTTTCGTATCTGATCCTTTAGGAAAAAGTACATTTTTCGAATCTATTGAAGTCACTGCCCCAATGATTTTTATATGTGGTTCTCACGCTATAGATTGTCATCACAACACCCCTTGAAATACACCCACGCAGTACCAATCATTTCTGCAAAGCTGGAAAGACTCTGCGAATAATTTCCTATCTTATCATTTAGGAAAATGATCATTTTTCGAAACTATTGAAGTCACTGTTGCAATGATTCTTTATGTGGTCTTCAGGCTACAGATTGTCATCAGAATACCCCCTGAAACATAACCACGCAACACCAATTATTTCTGCAAAGCTGGAAAAACGTGAATATTTTCGTATTTTGGTCTTTAGGAAAATGATCATTTTTCGAAAATATTGAAGTAACTGCCCCAATGATTTTTTTATGTGGTCTTCAGGCTACAGATTGTCATCATAACACCCCTTGAAACATACCCACGCAGTACCAATCATTTCTACAAACTTCGAAAGACTCTGTCAATATTTTCGTATCTTATCCTTTAGGGAAAAGTACATTTTTGGAAAATATTGAAATCCAATGATTTTTATATGTGGTTCTCACGCTATAGATTGTCATCACAACATCCCCTGAAACGCACCCACGCAGTACCAATCATTTCTGCAAAGCTGGAAAGAGTCTGTAAATATTTCCCTATCTTATCCTTTAGGAAAATTATCATTTTTCGAAAATATTGAAGTAACTGCCCCAATGATTTTTTTATGTGGTCTTCAGGCTATATGATCGTTATATATCAACCAATTAAATTCTCACCGCTTGTGAGAAACTCCTAGTGGCGGGCTAAGTGATGACCCATCAGAGTGACCAAAGATAACCCAGAAGGTAACCCACGCACAGTGGGTAAAAATCGGAAAGTTCCCTTCATAATCGCCTACAGGTCGTATTTCATAACCGATTTGAATATTTTTTTTTGATATGTTCAGCGTTCAATTTTGAAGAGAATTTTGGATTTTTTAATTTTTTCCACAGAACAATATATAAACAAATATAGTGCCAAAATTGGCCATTTCAACTTTCGGAATTTTTATCTCAAAAAAAAATATAGATAAAAACTCACGAGTCAGTGTCATTCATACAAAAAAGTTTGGGTGTTTCATACAGATATGTTGATTGGTGAGTTGTACATAAAGGTGAGTATATTTTTCAATTAAAATAATTTTTTGGGTGTTTTACACAGAAATGTGAAAAACTTTTTTTTATCTTTTACTTTACAAGCGAATATGATTAAAACACGTCGTTTTTAAGTATTATAAAGTAAATAAGATATTTAAACGGTATATGTATAAAATATCTCTAAATTATTTATTAATATATACACATAGTTTATTTTAAGCACTTACAAGGAGTAATCTCGGTAGTCCAGGTGCTTAATATACATCTTCTTCGAGGAAGGTGCGTTTAGAACTAGAATTGAAAGACCTTCAACCGTTTCTGGAGGTTTTTCAACTACAAGAAGTAATCCTGGTTGTCCAGGTGCTTAACATACATCTTCTTCGAGGAATATGAGTTTAAAACTGGAATTTAAAGAACTTCAACGGTTCCTGGAGGGTATGACAACTACATGAAGTAATCCTGGCAGTCCAGGTGCTTAATATACATCTTCCTCGGGGAAAGTACGTTTAGAACTGAAACTGAAAGACCTTCAACGGTTCCTGGAGGATCTGGATACTACAACGAGTAATCCTGGTAGTCCAGGTGCTTAATATACATCTTCTTCGAGGAAGATGGGTTTAAAACTGGATTTAAAAGACCTTCAACGGTTTCTGGAGGTTTTTCAACTACAAGAAGTAATCCTGGTTGTTCACGTGCTTAACATACATCTTCCTCGAGGAAGATGGGTACTGGATAAGGAGCTTCAACTGTTCCAGGAGGGTTTTTATATTATAAGGAGTAATCCTGGTAGTCCAAGTGCTTTAAATACTTCTTCTCCAGGGAAGATGAGTTCAAAACTGAAATTTAAAGACCTTTAACGGTTCATGGAAGGTTTTGCAAACACAAGGGGTAATCCTCGTAGTCCAGGTGCTTAATATATATCTTCTTCGGGGAAGATGGGTTCAGAACTAGAACTTAAAGATCACAAGCGAATCCTGTCTCATCGTGAAAAGCAATTATCATGGTAGCCTAATAGTACTTCAAATAAATTTTCCTTAAGTAATTTGGGTTCAGACCTAGAATAAATATAAGACCTTCAACGATTCCCTGAACGTATAGTCATTATATATTTACAAAATTTAAATGGAGGAATTTTTCGTTTACAGTCTCGGTTAGGAATGTTCTAATTTGGAAGGAGGAATTTCGTCTATCGATACTGACAGGAATTTCGACTCCATGCAACACTTGAATACTGTGAAATCAAATGTTTTTATTAATCCTTGTGGAGGAATTTTGCCTATCGATACTGACAGGAATTTCGTCTCCAATATTTGAATCCTGTGAAATGAAAAGTTTTTATTAATCCTTGTGGAGGAATTTCGTCTGTCGTTACTGACAGGAATTTCGTCTCCAATATTTGAATGCTATGAAATCAAATGTTTTTATATTTATCCTTGTGGAGGAATTTCGTCTGTCGATACTGACAGGAATTTCGTCTCCAATACTTGAATCCTGTGAAGTCAAATGTTTTGATATTTATCCTTGTGGAGGAATTTCGTCTGTCGGTACTGACAGGAATTTCGTGTGTCGGTACTGACAGGAATTTCGTCTCCAATAATTGAATTCTATAAAATCAAATGTTTTTATATTTATCCTTGTGGAGGAATTTCGTCTGTCGATACTGACAGGAATTTCGTCTCCAATACTTGAATCCTGTGAAGTCAAATGTTTTTATTTATCCTTGAGGAGGAATTTAGTCTGTCGATACTGACAGGAATTTCGTCTCCAATACTTGAATCCTATGAAATCAAATGTTTTGATATTTATCCTTGTGGAGGAATTTCGTCTGTCGATACTGACAGAAATTTCGTCTTCAATACTTGAATCCTGTGAAGTCAAATGTTTTTATTTATCCTTGTGGAGGAATTTAGTCTGTCGATACTGACAGGAATTTCGTCTCCAATACTTGAATCCTATGAAATCAAATATTTTGATATTTATCCTTGTGGAGGAATTTCGTCTGTCGACACTGACAGGAATTTCGTCTCCAATACTTGATTCCTGTGAAGTCAAATGTTTTTATTTATCCTTGTGGAGGAATTTAGTCTGTCGATACTGACAGGAATTTCGTCTCCCTTACTTGAATCCTATGAAATCAAATGTTTTGATATTTATCCTTGTGGAGGAATTTCGTCTGTCGGTACTGACAGGAATTTCGTCTCCAATACTTTAATGC
>UCOK01016648.1:0-10596 GCA_900474325.1 Synergus umbraculus
ACCGGATAGGATCGGGTAGGTTGTACACTTCCGTCTCGAAGACATCACGAGTGTCAAGGCCCTTATAGGAATCCGATAGAAAACGGAAAGAAATTAACTTGGTTATTTGCAAATATTTAATTTTTGGTTAATTTCGTCGGATAAAAATCGGATAGAACCAGAAATAATATGTCCACTATATAATTTTTGATCATCTTTCACGGATAGGAACCGGATAAAACCGGATATATTCCGAAAATATGTATCTGAGACTGGTTAGAAGCCAGATATAACTGGATAAAAAGCCATTTTTTCCTGTCCGGTTTGTATCCGGTCTATATCCGAATTCTATATGTTTTATTTCCGACATTTTTAGCAGGGTTAGGTTAAGTTATGTTAGGTTAGAATCGATCCCCTCAAGGGGGCACGTGACCTCGATCACGGTAAGGCCCCCTAAAAAGACCCCCCCTAGGCCGACGCAGCCGTCTAGGGGTCATTTTATGTGGTCAATCCTTTATCGCGTATTAGGAGTTGTTCAATTAATAGTTACAAAAAATAAATAAACTATTAATTCAAAATGATTAATAGAGAAACCACATCATTGCTCCCGGCGACAAAAAAACGGGTATCCTAAAAAGGTCTCGCGGCATGATAAAGCGCCAGTTGACTTCTTCCGGAAATATTATCGCATCAATCAATGAAAATACGAATTTTGCTACTCTTAATTTAGAGCAACGTCTCGAAAGACACTTAAAATTGTTTGACGAATTTGAGAACATTCAGTCTCAATTAAGGTGAATCCACACGCCGACTCTAAGTCTTGTTCCGCGCGTAAATTTTTTCGGCGCGTAAATTTTTCCGCGCGTAAAATTGGTGTCGCGTCCCCACCAACATACACAATTCGTGTCGCATTCCCGCCAAGTCGCACCCATTTACCGCATTCTCGATCAATTTCAAAACTTTACAAATTTAATTTAGCGCGACACAACTTGGGTAAGTTGGTGGGGACGCGACACCAATTTTACGCACGGAAAAAATTTACGCGCGGAACCAGAGTTAGAGTCGGCGTGTGGATTCACCTTTAGAGGAAGATATCATTGATGAAAATCAATTATCAACCACCAATTGACCTTGATCTCCTGAATGCGTTTCTGAAATGGACGTAGGCGGATCGCGATTTAGGGCGGACTGATGTAAGTTAATTTGTTCGTTTAAATTTAATCCCCCTAAAGGTGAATCCACACGCCGACTCTAAGTCTTGTTCCGCGCGTAAATTTTTTCGGCGCGTAAATTTTTCCGCGCGTAAAATTGGTGTCGCGTCCCCACCAACATACACAATTCGTGTCGCATTCCCACCAAGTCGCACCCATTTACCGCATTCTCGATCAATTTCAAAACTTTACAAATTTAATTTAGCGCGACACAACTTGGGTAAGTTGGTGGGGACGCGACACCAATTTTACGCACGGAAAAAATTTACGCGCGGAACCAGAGTTAGAGTCGGCGTGTGGATCCACCTTAAAACGTCTTCAAATATGAAATCTCTTTAAAATCCTGAAACTTTTTGAATTGTTTATAAATTTCTTAAAACTGTTTCAAGTCACTTAAAATATCTTTCAATTTTTTAATTTCTGAAAGAAACTTATACGGATTTGTAGATATTTAAAGAATCTTGTGAAATTTTTTTAAATCTTGTTAAAAATTTAAAATTCTTTAAAATTTCTTTAAATCCCTTGAAGTTGCTTAAAATTTTTTTTTATTTATATAAAACAACTTAAAACTAGCTACGAAGCTGTATACACTTTTGCGAGCATTTTCTCTTCGCACTTTCCCAGGTTTAAGACTGGCAACGTGTAATAATTAATTTAATAATAAATAACTACACACTGGCGTGCTTAAAAAATTGGCGCTCTCAGCGCAGCTTCGCACGGATAAGAGGAAGGGGTGAAGAAAAACATTAATATTATTAAAACTACAAAAAAAGATAGAAGGGCAAAAAACTTATAATTCTTGATTGAGGGTGCCAAGAAAAGAAACAAAAAACTTTTTATCCGACCCAAGGAAACATACTAGCAAAATCAAAATTTCTTTCATTAATGTCAGAATATGTTATTATTTGCGCTCTGTCTATCCTGGATCGAATAATCCATTTTATCGAATTTCCTGAAAATTCTTTTACATAACAAAAATTAAACATATTATCAATCAGGTATTTTAAAAGCTCAAAATATTTTTCAGCTGAATTTATTTTAAAATTGTCACTTTTAAAATTGTAAATATGATAAGCACAATTTAAATCATTTCTAAATTTGTAAGTGCTTCTATTATTTTCAATAATGGCATCAGCCAATTCATCATATAGAAAGTTAATAAAGTTTTCAAACTTATTCTCTCTAATATTTTCTAATACTTCGAGTTGGTACTTATTCCTAAGTTCTTGATAATTTTGATTACTTTTACTTGATAAAATATTTTTTTTTTAATTACGCCTAGATCAGGAAAATCTTGATTAATTTTATTTTTGAATAACACGTTGAAATATTCCATCAAAGCGGAAATTTCTTTATATTTTTAAATTGAGCTTCGCATGTAAAATCTAGTGCACCCTCAATGAAATTTAGATTTCCGCATAAAGAATTTATCATCACATGATAAATTCGTTTATATTGGAAATCTAAAGCATTATGAAAAATTTTCACACCTCCTACCTTGATATTATTCATCTTACTAACTTCGGTTTTGAAGACTTCTGCCAAGAATTGCTTCATCGTCAGGATCTCTTTCTCCGTCATCTTCTGCGATTCCATTATTCTGCAAGTTTCTTCTTTCGCACTTCAAAATTCACCACCCTTACTATACACCTTGAAGATTCGAAACAGACTGAAATTTTAATATTAAATACATCTGAATTTTGTGCAGCCCCACGGAAAATACCAGTACTTTTCCCTTTCTTCCCTCAATAATCTACTTTCTCTCCTTCTGAGCAGAATTTATTATAAAATTTTCACTTTTAAATTTATAAATGTGATAAGCACAATTTAAATCATTTCTAAATTTGTAAGTGCTTCTATTATTTTCAATAATGGCATCAGCCAATTCATCATAAAGAGAGTTAATAAAGTTTTCAAACTTGTTCTCTCTAATTTTTTCTAATACTTCGAGTTGGCACTTATTCTTAAGTTCTTGAAAATTTTGATTACTTTTCCGGGATAAAATATTTTTTATAATTACGCCTAGATCAGGAAAATCTTGATTAATTTTATTTTTGAATAACACGTTGAAATATTCCATCAAAGCGGAAATTTCTTTATATTTTTAAATTGTGCTTCGCATGCAAAATCTAGTGCACCCTCAATGAAATTTAGATTTCCGCATAAAGTATTTATCATCACATGATAAATTCGATTATATTGGAAATCTCAAGTAATATAAAAAATTTTCACACCTCCTACCTTGATATTATTCATCTTACTAACCTCGGTTTTGAAGACGTCTGCCAAGAATTGCTTCATCATCAGGATCTCTTTCTCCGTCATCTTCTGCGATTCCATTATTCTGCAAGTTTCTTCTTTCGCACTTCAAAATTCACCACCCTTACTATACACCTTAAAGTTTTGAAACAGACAGAAATTTAAACATTAAATATATCTGAATTCTGTGCAGCCCCACGGAAAATACCAGTACTTTTCCCTTTCTTCCCTCAATAATCTACTTTCTCTCCTTCTAAGCAAAATTTATTGTAAAATTTTCACGTTTAAATTTATAAATATGATAAGCACAATTTAAATCATTACGCCTAGATTAGGAAAATCTTGATTAATTTTATTTTTGAATAACACGTTGAAATATTCCATCAAAGCGGAAATTTCTTTATATATTTAAATTGAGCTTCGCATGCTAAATCTAGTGCACCCTCAATGAAATTTAGATTTCCGCATAAAGTATTTATCATCACATGATAAATTTGTTTATATTGCAAATCTAAAGCATTATAAAAAATTTTCACACCTCCTACCTTGATATTATTCATCTTACTAAACTCGGTTTTGAAGACCTCTGCCATGAATTAAATTTGTCTGAATTAAATTTGTCTGAATTTTGTGCAGCCCCACGGAAAATACCAGTACTTTTCCCTTTCTTCCCTCAAGAATCTACATGTAAATATAAATAATATTGTCACGTCCCCGCGACGTACGAACTTGTTCAAAAGCTACCCTTTCTTTAAGAAAACTATTTATTTAATATCTGACAAATTAATATATCCTGCATCTATTAAATCTCTTGACTTCTGACCTCAACGCAAACCCTATTTGTAAAAGTTATATTTTACGTAAACACTTATAATATCTCTTTTAAGAGAAAGACCAGATATCATAAACTAGAATACTATTTAGTTTATCATGCCAAGACCTGTCACTTTTCGCCATTAAAATATCAATGTCACCTTCCTAAAATCAAAACATCTGTTTATCTCATCGACATATAGAAATGGACTGTGGGATGTTGTAGGAAAGCGCGTGCTAATGCGTCAGAGAGAGAAGTTGCAAAGGGGTGTATGTTTGTCCCTTTCTCGTCAAAGCTAATTGGTTGAGAGCATTTTCGGTGGGTGGAGCTTGGTGGAGCTCAACCAATTAGCTTTGGCGAGAAAGGGACAAACATACACCCTTTTGCAAGTTCTCTCTCTGACGCATTAGCACGCGCTTTCATACAGCGTCCCGCAGTCCATTTCTATATGTCGATGGTTTATCTTAATTCGTGGGAACGCTAATGCATTTTGCATCCCCACGTGCACGATCGGTAAAATAACCGACACTTGACCTCATTTGATGTTCCCTAAAAAGGGGAACCAATCAACGAAAAGGGGTGTTACTATCACGTAGGAAAACCTAGGAATCACGTGTTTTGCCAAAATGTGCACGTGCCCTTAATGCATTGCGGCCATCTTTAATTCATGCAAAAGTCCTATGAAAACAGAAGGGTTTTACCAGAAAGTTTGAGTTCGCTCCGGAGTCTTCACCTAGTAACATCAAATCCTAAAAAGTATCTTCAGTCTTAAACTCTGTGCGGAAAAGTATCTCTTTCAATTAAATACAAGTTCAATCGAGGACTTAGTCGAATTTCGAGTCAATAACCCAAACTGGAACCAACCTTGGAGTCGGGATTCAACGACACAGACCGCAGAGTCTCATTTCAACATTATCAACCCCTAACAAATTTTGGGTAAGTTAACAATTTTACGCCTACGATCTAATCCGTGGGAGAAGCCACAGACTTAGTTTCTGTTTCTTTTTCCAGATGCGGATCGTGATATTTTCTGAAGGGTGCTGTCAATGTAAATCAATCAATAAACTATTTGTAAACTTGTAAATCTGAGAGTATTTCAAATCTGCGGTTATCCTCATCCCGGTATAGAGAATCCTTTTTCCCTATCCAAAACGAGGAAGAACCACCTTTGCCTATTTTTCCTATATCTTAAAGTTAGGGATATGTTGCGAATTCAAGACGTAACAATATAGTCAAAATTAAATGTTTTCGAAATTCACAAATAAATATTTTAAATATATAAATTTATTCATAAACGGGTTGGGGTAAAACTTAAATTATGATTTATTATTTAAATAGAATAATATTCAAAGGAATAGTTTTAATTGATTTAAAAATTTATATTAATTAGTTATAAATTATAATTTTATAAATATCAAATAAAAAAACCTTGTCTTTATAGATATTCTTAAAATCAAAAAATAGATTTTTAGACCGCAAAAAATAAAAGTTTTTAACTTTTTAAGTTTATGTAAGATTGCCGTTAACAATCTTACATAAAAGACCATTTTTTACGGTGAAATCATCTCTTTTTTCATCTTTTGCCAAAACAAATACATTTTTCAAACTTTCATCTTCATTTTGAGCTCTTTTTAGCCTAGCAGTAATACTATTTTCACATTCTTCAATTAGCATAACTTCAGGCAACGGATTTCGGCTCAAAGCATCGACATGTGACATTAATCGGCCTGGTCGATGTACTACAGTGTATTTAAACAGCTGGAGAAAAAGTGCCCATCTATGTATTCGCAAGCACAGATTCTTTTTATTCATAGTCATTGCAAAAGCTTGAAAATCTGTCACAATCTTAAATTCGATACCCCAAAGGTAAACTCTAAATTTCTCTAATGCTTTCATAATAGCAAGAACTTCAAGCTCATAGCTGGTGTACCTTTCCTCTTCAGGCGTAGTTTTTCCGCTCGCATAATATACTGGGTGTAAATAAGCATTATCTTCGTTATCTCGCTGCATTAGAATCGCTCCGTATCCCTGACTGGACGCATCGGTGTGCAATTCGGTCTCCGCTCCTATACGATACAACTTTAAAACGGGATGGCTACATAATAAATTTTTCAATGTCTGAAAAGCTTATTGTTCTTCTATTTGAAACTTAAACTCAACATCTTTTCTCAATAAATTGGATAACGGACGGGCGATAACTGAAAATCCTGGAATGTATTTTCGAAAATAACCGCTCAATCCCAAAAAATTTTGAACTTCTTTTACACACGTGGGTGATTTAAAATGTTTTACTGATTTTATCTTATTTTCTGAGGGACTAATAGTTCCAACTTGAATTACATGCCCCAGATATTCAATTCTTGTTTGTAAAAAAGAGCACTTATTCCAATTCATTTTCAGCCCATGCTCACCTGCCGTGTCTAATACAGTTTTAATGTTTCTCATACCTGTCTCCTGATCCATAGAATAAACAATTAAATCATCCATGTAAGTTAATACAATTTTTTTCGCAATCAAATCTCGAAATATCGCATTTATGTATCTTTGAAATACAGACAGTAAATTGCAAAAGCCGAAAGGCATCTTTAAAAATTCGTACTGCCCGTCTGGAACAACAAAAGCAGTATATTTGCGACTTTCCTCTTCTATATCAACGTGCAGAAACCCATTCGTCAAATCTAATGTGCTAAAAACTCTCGCACCTAGTAAAAAATCTAATTGATCTTCAATAAGCGGAAGGGGATAGCGATCTCTTACAACTTTTTTATTAAGCATCCTATAATCGACGCAGAGTCTAACAGAACCATTCTTCCTTTTAGTGAGCACGATCGGACTCGCATATGTTGATTCGGAATTTCGAATAACACCGGATTCTAACCATTCCTTTATAACCGAGTTAGCTTGTTCTCTTTCCGCATCTGACAATCTTCTCGCTCTTTGACATACTGGTTCATCGTCTTTTAAAATAATCTTCATTTTTACTCCTACGTCTTTGACTTGTTCAGATTTATAATGATTCACAATTTCCTCTATTTCTTTTCTATAATCGAGATTTTCAATATAAGTGAAATCTAATTTATTTTCATCATCAAAAAGATCAACTTTACAAACACTAGGAACTTTATCATCGTCAATCAATTTCTGAAATTTCTGGTAATTTTTTAATACCTGTAATTACACCTCTTGATGAACTATATTCTACCATCTAGAAAAAATCACGGCTTAAGATAACTTCTGTTTCAATTAATTCGTTTAGTACTACGTGTATTGTCAATCGGTAAATTTCCCCGCAAACTATTATTTCTGTCAAAGACCGCCTGTCATATTATTCGCACCTACGCCTTTAAACTTTAATGATTTTACAGATAACGGAGGTGCTCCAATCTTTGCATAATTTTGAACGCGGATAAAAGTTAAATCGGAACCTGTATCAAGCAACGCTCGCAATTCATTCGCTACAATTTTAACAGTAGTATGAGGCTTACCATTATCAGCCAACGTGATATTACATACAGATTTCGTAGAATCCTTCGCTGAAATTTTCTTCTGAGTACACTCAGACGCAACATGCCCAAATTCGTTGCACTTAAAACATTTTCTTCCTTTTGACTTCATCGGGCAATCCAAGCTAATATGATTTTTATCTCCACAGTTGAAACAATGTTTCTCTTTTCGGTTTCCTTGCTGCTTCTTGCTGTTGTCCTTATTTGCATCACGTTGAGAAGTTGATGGGGCTGTCTTCTTCGTCCTGTCATCATTCTGCTTACTTAAGTAATTCTTCATTTTTTCTTTCATTGTTTCATATAATGAGAATTTTGCTTTTAAATCTTTGATATTTGTGGCACCGTAAAGAATTTGTTTATTTACTTCGGCATCTTGAATTCCCTCAATGATGTACTTAATCACCGCTGATTTTTCTATATTGGCCGGACTAGCGATCTCAAGCATTTTATACATATATTCTTGATATGATTCATTCGAGGCCTTACGCGTTTGAATTAATTTTTTATGAATTTTATGTGTATCCACAGGCTCTGAAAATTCCGATTTCAATGTTTTTTTAAATCGAATCCACGTTTTCGTGCGCTTTTCAAATTTTATAAACAACTTCGCTGGACCACTTAATAGTTTTTTAGCATAAATCACTTTCTGGATGTCTGACCAATCACAAGGTACCGCTAACTTTTCAAATTCTTTTAGCCAATCATTCAAATTTATAGAATTATCACCGCTGAAAATCTCCATTGTCTCCTCAACATCTCTGAATGCCAACAAATGCTTCGTCCGTCCTCTACTTCTATTGCCAGCATTATTGTGGTTCCTTTCGTTCTCATCATCGTCGCTGCTTTCGTCTTTATCATCGTCATTTTCTATCAGACTTTCATACTCTTCTTCGGCTTCTGCATCTTTATCTCCGTGCTCTTCCTCAATGACAAGCACTGTCTTCAAACGAGTAATCAATTCGTCCTTATTACCCGACGTCCTCATATTTCTCTTCTTCAGTTCTTCTTTCAATTCTATCAACTTTAGATTAATCGCGCTTATAAGTTACCATGCAGAGAATTCATCTCCGCTGGTTTCCAGCGTTTGTCGTTCGGCGGATGTTATGTTTTCGGCAACTCACAAAGCTAAATAGTTTCTAAGAAGGTTGAACTTAAAATATACAGGGCTAGCTGATTTCATAAATAAGATATCATTTGATAGCAGAAACCTCCGGCTAGACCCTTTTGATCTGGGCCTTAATATGGGCACTAGGGTGGTTCAAAAATGCATTGTAAAACTTTTTTTCATGCTAGAGAGTCTCGATCCCCCACGGTGGGCGAGAAGCAAAAAAAAGTCGGTCTGAAACACCTAAGAAAAGTGAATGTGGCATGCTTTTTTTGGTACTTAGGAGTGCTCAAAAATCGTTGAGACAAATCTTATCAGATCCTGTTCGCGAGAAAATCACTTTTTTGTTCAGGTGAAAGTACCAAAAATCGGTTTTTTCAGAATATCTCCTCAGGGATGTTTTTTATCATAAAAGTTGTTACAGTATGATTTGTAGAGATTAAAATTTCTTTCAAAATGGGCCATGGAACTTTAAAAAATATCTATTAGTTACCGAGATATAGCACATTTTAGTGAAGTCAATTAGTGGAAAAAATCGGTTTTTGCGAGATAACTTCTCAGAAATTTAATTTATCTATAATATGATTATCGGTGATAGAAGAGGACTCAATTACCTTTAAAATGAGCACCCGGGCGTTCAAAAATGTTCAATAGTCACTGTTTTAAAGTTGACTCTTTTTGTAATTTTTCGCGAAAATCGTTGAAAATAAGTTTTTCAAAAGTTTCTCATGTCTTACGATACTAAAAAAAAGTCGACTCAAAATCTGAAAAAAAATTTATTTGTATGTAAATCATAGACTGGTACGACATATTTTTTTGGTTAATTTTATTTCAACTCTTAAACAATAATATCCTCACAAACAACAAATGAACAGATGATGATTTCAAATAATGCAATAAATTAAAAAAAGATGCATTCCATGTTTTAAATATGAAGCGAAGAAAATTCAACAACTGCATCTTTCAATCTCTTTCCATAAGACGAATCTGCAATTGTGTTTATCTTGCGTCTGTTCCAAAATTTGAGGAATTCTCGATGAGCGGACTCTCCAGACTTTTCAGACCACAACCCCAAACCATCTGAATTACTGAGTAATTCAATTGATTGCTTTACATGCTTCAGCAAGATGTGTTTTTTCAATGTTTCTGTTACGTTTATTGATAAAAGATGTTTGGAGAGCTGATCAATGAGTAAGTCGATATCTTGGAAAGAATTACTTCTCTTCGTTGAGAAGCAAGCATTAACAATTATGTCCATCGTTCTGAAAGCAGAGATAAAAGGTACAACAGCGAGTGGACCAAGATCACCATATATTCTTTCATCATTAAGGATTTCTGCATTTTTCAATAATTTTCGACATGCATTTCCTTCAAAGATCTCACCCTGGTAGTTTTTGTGAATTATTTTCAACTTCTTAGGCCATCTTAATGCTGCTTCTCGACCCAAAAGAGGTACCAAACCGTTCCAGAAAATATGATTGACGAATCCTTGCATTATATGCAGTTCCGGGATAACGCATTTATCAAGAACCAGCACACTGTCATCTTCCTTGAAAAGAGGTTCATTTTTTACGCTGTGACACTGCTTAGAAAACTGTGGATTACCACCAGAAGAAACAAATTTCTCATAATCTCTTTTCAAATCTCCATAATTTTTCAATTCAAAAACTTCTTTTTCAACTTCTGGTCAAAATTCATCGTTTTTTTTCTTCAAATATTGTAAGC
>UCOK01016652.1:0-14880 GCA_900474325.1 Synergus umbraculus
AATTATTTCTGATTTTTTCCATAGAATGAGTAAATGAAAAATTACCTCCCGTTGAACAAAAGCAACTTACAGCATATATCAGGAAACTCGCTACAAATAAGTGCAAGTGTGTCTCAATGTAAAGAAATATTTCACGCAAAAGAGAAGCGAGCAGAATTTGCTGAAGGCGAAACACTTGATCCACTGCAAAAAACGTTACAAAATCAAGCTCATAATCATCGTCATCATTATTAATTATTATTAGTATTACAATTTTATAGCGCGCCAAAAGCAGCCAATCAGATGCTTTGCGTGACGTCTGCGCAGTAACGTCAGGATTCGAATTGGGAGAACAAGGAGCGTTAAAGTAGGGTGTAGAAGCGTTAAATATTTGACCCTACTTTTGCGCTACATGAGCGGAAAAGTTGAATTTGTACTACCAAGTAGCCTAAAAGTAGACGCTAAAATCACGTTAACTTAGCTCCTACTTTAATGCATTTAGACCCTACAATTTTCAGCCTATGGAGCCGAAAAGTAGCACCAAATTTCGACTCGGGATGTAAAAGAACTAATAGAAAAGAATAGAATATTGCCACCTTTTAAGACGTAACTGTGAATTCAAATAAGTGCATTTTTTTAATAAATAAATATGGAATTAAAAATAGAATTGAATGTATATTTTATTAGAAAAAAAAGAATTTTTCTTAATTATATGAACATTTTTTTACTGACTTGTTGAACGAAAGCATACAAGTGTACCATCCTCAGAATTCGATTGGATAAAAATTTACCGAGATAGGGGAGAGGGAATTTTCCGAATTTTTTCGATTTTATGCGGTTTCGTGCTATTTGGAAGGTATTAAGCCTCTTTCCTATGGAATGTACAAAATTTTGTTCAACATGTTTTTGATAGCTTTTTTTTCCTGGTCTATCGAATAGTTATAACCATCTTTAAAAAAATTCAAAATTTGACCGATTTTTTTGAAAATTAAAATATTTTTGACTATTGCAGAAAAAAGGAAAGGTTTTTTTTTGGTCTCAAAATAAAGCTTAAGTCTTTATCTTTTGATACTGTAAATTTGATCTTGCTGTTTTTTGTTGTTTTCGATAAATTAAATAAAGAGGAAAGCGCCACGCCGACGACGCTCGAGACTGCTGGGCTTCTCGCTCGGCGGAACTTCTTCGGACTCATTTATCGTATCAATTATGAATATTTATTATTTATTAAACTGCTCTCTGCATTTTACAGGGTTGAGACTGTCATTAAAGTTTTCTAATGCATGCATTACAATCATTGTAGGGACATAATATTAGGGAAAAAAATTTCTATCTAATAAATATATTGTAATACGTGGAAACAGTGTCATCGTGTACATTAGGGCGTATCGAAAAAAAAAGTTGTTTGCGCGAAGTTCTAAAGCAATGAAATCCTTCTTTGGGGAGTCAAAAACACTCCCCTAAAGTTTCATTAAAAAGAAATTCCTTCTGTCTCCGCAACGCAGATATCGCTAAAAATAAAAAAAAAAACGAAACACTGCTTTTAATTGGAAGAGCAAAAAATTTTTTGTGAAGATTTCAATTATCAATAAAAATAGTTTAAACCATGCAGATTTATACCTGTATAACAGAAATTCCCTTAAAATATTTTTACCCCCCCTAATTAACTTTGAATTTTCAAAAAATCATTACACATTATGTGTAATATATGTTAGTGCGAATGTGTTGGAAAAATAGTACAACCATAATATATAAGGAATTTGGACATTAAAATAATTTTTATTGACTTTGAACGACATGAAAATATTTAAAAGTAATATATTGCTCTCTATTTGTCAAGAAAATTTGTTTACGGTATCTAAATTTTCAGAAAAAATAGTTCAAAGTATATAGATTTATACCTGTATAACAGAAATTCCATTAAAATATTTTTACCCCCCCCTAATTAACTTTGAATTTTTAAAAAATCGAAAAAACTCGACTTTTTCACTATTTTCGTTGAATTGCGGTAAGTTTTAGGACTATTTGACCACATTATATGTGATATATGTTAGTGCGAATGTGTTGGAAAGAGAGTACAACCATAATATATAAAGAATTTTGACATTAAAATAATTTTTATTGACTTTGAATGACATGAAAATATCTAAAAGTGATATATTTCTCTCTATTTTGATAGAAAATTATTTTTCGGTATCTAAATTTAAAAAAAAAATAGTTCGAAGCAAGTGAATTTTTACCTGCATAGTAAAAAATGATTCAAAAATTTTTTACCCCACCTAAGTGTTCTTGTAATTTCAAAATTTCGAAATTAATCGACTTTTTCGCTATTTTCTTAGAGTTACTACAATTTTTTCGACTATTTGACCATGAAATGTCTGATATATGTTAAGAAGAATGTATTTTAAATATCATACAACTATTATATATTTTTTCAAATATATTCTTATACATCAAACTGAATAAAAAAATAGTCGGAACATATATTACCTGGTTTTAATGTCATTAAATTATCACAGTATTAGCAATGGTAATACTGTTTTACTAATCCGACTATTTTTTTATTTAGTTTGATGTATAAGAATATATTTTAAAAAATATATAATAGTTGTATGATATTTAAAATACATTCTTCTTAACATATATCAGACATTTCATGGTCAAATAGTCGAAAAAATTGTAATAACTCTAAGAAAATAGCGAAAAAGTCTATTAATTTCGGTATTTTCTTTTCGGTACACTGCTCTCTCCATTATAAAGGGTTGACACTGAAATTAAAGTTTTCTAATACCTGCATTGCAGTCATTGTAGGGACGTAATATTAAGGAAATAAATTTATATCTAAGAAATATATTGTAGTACATGGAAATAGTGTTTTTCCTTAATATCTCGTCCCTACAATGACTGTAATGCAGGTTTTAGAAAACTTTAATGCCAGTCTCAACCCTGTACAATGCAGAGTGCAGTTTAAGAAATAATAAATATTCATAATTGATACGATAAATGAGTCCGAAGAAGTTCCGCCGAGCGAGAAGCCCAGTAGTCACGAGCGCCATCGGCGCGGCGCTTTACTCCTTATTTAATTTCTCGAAAACAACAAAAAACGGCAAGATGAAATTTCCAGCATCGATTATAAATCTTTAAACATTCATATTTGCGCATCGATTCTCGAACGTTAAATAATAATAAAATAAATGTATTTGCGCATAGATTTTGAACAAATTATTAATAAAACTATTGATTCAATCGATTATAAATCTTTAAACATTCATATTTGCGAAAGGATTCTTGAACATTAAATTATAATCAACAAATATATTTATGCATTGATGCTTTAAAAACATTCGACCGATTTGACTATAATAAAATATATACATGTATTAATTGTAACAAGTAAATTTACACATTGACTCTTAAATGTTCATCTGATATTCATAATACTTGATCTTCAAACAACCACTTTCTTTGTAAACAAACATTTCTCAATGCTTTTATATTTCAATAAACCTATTAAGTTGAGACTAAACTCTGTTTCATTTACCTTAGCTAATCTGTTGGCTATCCTCAACCCGAATTATCCTTCTCGTGAGGGTTAATCAAAACGAGGAATTTAGGGAAGATAAGGTGCTATTTGATTAAATATAATTCAATTCTAGACGTCACAATATGGTGAATTGTTTATAAAATTTGTTTATAAAATAACAAATTATTTATTGTCTTTCATGAATTCAGTTAAAAGTCGGTTTCTGTCTATAAATGATTCATATTTAGTGCGAATGAATTGTCGAATCACTGTCAATCTCCATGAATCCATTTTCACCCACTTATTTGTTTATAACAAATTCAATACATTTTAAAACAATTTCTAAGCTATTGAAAATCTTTCCTAGACAGTTGCTTCATTGTTTCTAGGTATTTGGGATTGAATACAAGTATTTCTCGAAACTCGGTACTCAAGAAACTAAAATTCTTTTTTTTCATTTTTGTCATTAAATAAACAAAAATAAAAATTATTTTTCAAAATATGGATCGAAAGTTTTGTACGAAATTTTATAAGCTTTCTTTAAAAAAAAAAGTTTCAAATCGGTTCACAAATAGCTTCTGAATATCAATTTGTCCGCGAAATTTTTTTTAACTTACTCTGCGTGAGCTCGAGCCACGCGTTGCGCCGCGCTTCGCAATTATACAGTTTTTGAGCAAATTAATGGCGGGCAGTGAAATTTTTCTTCGGATTATCAGTCTTGAATAGATTTTACATGTACCACCAAAGATTTAGACGATTAGAGTGTCATGGGTCCATGACCCACAACCAATAATTCATAGATAGAAATTGTCATACAGTAAAATGAACGCATATCTACGCCCATTTGTGAACTTTGCGTAACCGGACACACTCGAGTTAGTTAGCCAAACCACAGAGACATCCCGTCGCACGGATCAAAGATACCTCGTTACGCATGGATGTCTCGCTTTGCGCGGACCAGAATTGATTCATTTTTGAATCAGAAGTCTGTTTGCAAGAACTAGAATTGATTCATTTTTGAATCAGAAGTCTGTTTGCAAGAACTAGAAATGATTCATTCTTTCAACCAGAAACCTCTTTGCGAGGACTAGAAATGGTTCATTTTTGAATCAGAAATCTCTCAACATTTTAATTAGCATGAATCATGAAACACACAAAATTTGCCTAATATAAGAGACCCACATCGGATTCGCGAGTCATTGCAGGAAGAACATCCTCGTGAGTGAGTGCAGGAAGAACATCGTCATGAGTGAGTGCAGGAAGAACATCGTCGCGAAAAAGTGCAGGAAAAACATCGTCGCTAAATACTACAGGAGGAATACAGTAGCAACGCGGAACCCTGTAACTCCTCCAAGTTCCAACACACCAGGAACCCTGTAACTCATAGTATTAAAGTCCAGTGTAATCAGAAACTACCCCAGTTTACGATACCAGTTGATTAAGAACTTTCATGTAAACTTTAAGAAGCTGTCTAAAAACTCTCAAGTGAACTTTGATGAACTATTAGTGAACTTTGAAGTGAACGTTAAGTTAGTTATTATACAACTGAATTAATTCTACGCTCCTACAAATAAAACTATTTTAAGTACTCAACGAATATCCTTATTCCAATCAATTCTGCCTCTGAAGTTGAAACTCCCCTTTGAAATACTCTTCTCTATCTTACCAATTGAATTTATTTATGTATTAATGATTAAAATATCCAATCAACTATAAATCTTTTAATTTACAACAAATATGTTTGCGCACAGATTCTTGAACATTAAATTATAACAAATTATTAACAATTGTATTTATGATTAAAATATTCAATCGATTAGACATTCATATTTCATATTAATTTATAACGGATATATCTCCGCACAGATTCTTAAACAGTAAATATATTTGTATATAGATGATTAAAGTATTCAATCAATTGAACATTCATTAGTTTATATATTTGTGCATGAATTCTCGAACATTAAGTTGTAGTAAATTATTAATGTATTGATGCTTTAAAACATCCGACCGATTTGGCTATAATAAAATATATACACCAATTAATTATAACAAGTCATTTATACACAGATATTAATTTTTGAACATTCGACCTTCAAACAACCACTTTCTTTGTAAAACAACCATTTCCGAATTCTTTTATATTTAAATAAATCTATTAAATTAAAACTAAATCCTATATTTTATTTACCTTAGCTAATCTGTTGGCTATCCTCAACCCGAATTAACCTTCTCACGAGGGTTAATCAAAACGAGGAATTTAGGGAAGATAGGAAGGTGCTAATTATTATTTTTTTCAATTAAATATAATTCAATTTTAGACGTCACAAGAGCATTGAGAAGTTAATAATTATGCCAATTGTTTATAAAAATGTTATTTAAAATATGGAAAAATTGTTTATTGAGCATCGCAATATTTTTTATCTGAAAGAGCTGTATTTCAATAGTATGTGTATAAAATTTTGTTTAAAAATATTCAATAGTTTGAGCGCAATGAATTATTATCGAAAAAAACTCATAAATGTTTGTTGCACGAAAACAAACATTTAAACAAATTCTATTGTCGAAAGTCCTCCTTTAATGAGTTACTTTTAGTGTGAACATTCGATTAATATAATCATTTCATAACATTTGCTTGGGTTGGAAATTGGGGTGCCCACTTGACGTGATTCGTCTCTAAAGTAGATTAATGAGATTTGAATCTCCTGCTATTTTTGGGAGCTAGACCCTGGCAATACCACCGGTATCAGTTGAGTTTCCAATAAGTTTCAAAATCGACAAATGCCAAATGGAAGTAGTAATAAAATTTACACTTCACTGAAAAAAATTTAGTGCAGTTGTTGTCCCATGTGGTAGAGATGTTGCGTTAAATGCGAGAAGATTTGCGTCACTTACATTTGAGCACGCTGGGTTCCCACTGTGGGACAGCAGTGCTCCTTTTTGATAGAGCAGTTGACATTAGTCGAAGGAATACAGTGCTCATTCCGACAGAGAGAGAGAGAGAGTTACTTTTAAAAAAACACAGCTGCTAACCTAAAACGGCGCTGCAGTCGCCCTTTATTGTAGTGAGGCACAAGAACTAAAGGTAGTACAATATCTCTACCAAATTTTTTTCAGTGTCGTTCAGAAACGATTTGTCTGCCACCAAATATTTTAATGAATCTGATTATAAACTAAAATTTATTTTTCAGCTTGTAACGTATGGAGTGATGTCTGTCCTAAAAAGTGTAGACCACCAAAAATTGGGGATATACCTAGGTAAGATTAAATTTTAACACGATTATTATTTTAAATTTATTTTTATTAATAAATTATTCATCAGCAAGGTTACTTTCGTACTATTATACCTTAATTGCTCCTTAAATATTAATTGATAATGGGCGCCAGACCTATATCAAGGTCAACTCAAATCAGTTACATCTTAAAAGACTTGAAAGTCTCAAAATTAAATTTCAAATAAAGAACATTTTTGACTAGCAAAGAAACTCTTCCTGAAGATGGCTAGCTCAGCAAAATGTAGATAATGGTAGAGGGGAAGGTTCGAATTTCAAAAAATTACCTATTTGACATAATTCAAAATGAAGGAATTGATTAAATCCCAAAATTAAAGTTATTTATTTATATAATATTAAAGTTACGGCTTTTACAAAGGTTACTATTTTAGAATAATCTAAAATTTCTATAGATTACATTAATTGAATTCAATGAGTCATTCAAGAATCGAAATTTCGGATTACAATTAAGTTTACTTTAAGCTCCTGAAAAAAAAAAAAAAATCTTGAAACGATATCCGTCACAAATCATTTCACGGACATTTCTATTATCTAAAATGAGGATCTCGAATAATTCCAAGAAAATTTAATAAGATTGGGAATTCTATAATAACTTAGGAACTTTTCGTCTGATATTTCGGACTTGAAATGGCCAAAAATTAAATTCACAAGTGTTTTAGGTTAAAAATGATCAAAAAGCATTCAGAAAAAAATGTTACAATTAGCTCCCACCTCAATATTGTATATTTATAAAAAAAACCTGTTAAAATCTGCATTAATTTCCTGTAAGTTATAAAACTTTTTCTTAAAGATTTTTTTATAATGCATTATTGCGGGCACATTTTAATCGCGTGATTCGGTTGTTACACTTTGGACTTGATTTATATTCTTCATGTGCCAATTACAAAACATTGTGTAAAAAAAAAGGAAACAAAACTGAAGGCAATTTTATGGAGACCTAGCACGCGTTTTAGGTTTAGTAAAAGTAAGAAAAACGATGTGGGAGAAATTACCCATACAACCTTAACCCTAGACGGCTCCTATTCATTTTTCTACATTCACCGTCTCCTACGGGGGACAAATATCCCCCATTTGGATTCCCTGTGCACAATACTTTCCTCTCATCGAAAAAATATTTTAATATACACCATTCTCTTCGTTCTTTAATGCTGAAGAGAATGGTCTATGTAAAATTTTGTTTCATCGAAGTTAAGATGCTGATAATAATGGGGGACATTTGTCCCCCGTAGGAACCGTGTAGGGTTAAAATATAATTGTATGACCCAAAAACCGTGTTTGGGTAGTTTCGTGTGAACTTCATACTTTCTCGATTTTTATCTGATTTACGTCCTGTTTGCTTCAGGCCATAAATTGACCTTTTTAGTGAGTACACCAGATCCTTGTTTTCTGGATTTTCGAATCCTTCAGCCTGTTCCATATAAACTTCCTCTTCTAGCTCTCCGTTAATATACACTATGACGACGTCAAGTTGATACAACATGTGACCCAATTCCGCTGAAATAGCAAGAACCATTCTTATGGAGTTTTGTCTAGCTACTGGAGCGAAAGTTTCTGTGAAATCCATTCCAGATTCTTGATTGTAGCCTTTTTCAACGTTGCCATCTGTGTCGAACTTTGTTCTGAGAACCCATCTGCATCCTATAACTTTCTTATTCTTTAGACGTTCAGTCAAAGTCCAGGCTCCAATTTTAGTTAAAGTGTCGAATTCTTCTTTCATGACTTTGCCCCATTCTTCAGCGTAAGGTCCAGCAAGATCCTCTTGAACTAAAGGATTTGGAGTTTCTTCATAGCTTAAGGATGCCATTTGGTTGAAGATTTTTCGAGGTCGTCCCCTCTTTCCAGTATTTTGCTTCCTCATACAGGAAGCTTTGTAATGGTGACAAAATCCATTTCCCTAAAAAAGGTATTTTTCAACATATTTCAAGGGCAATGTATCTAATATGATGATCTGAAAAAATATTCGGATGTATGTATTGTAACATAATATCCTATCATGTACAAGAAATTAGCCTACCATTACTAAATTTACTAAATTGAATATTGACCAATCAAGTATCTCTTGTAAACTTACTCCGAAACTCAACCAGACTGGGACATCATTGGTTATTGGAATATAATACTAATTCCAATATTCGATTTATTATTTGTTCTAAGGTGCATTAGGGCCGGCTGGCCCTATTCTTAATTTGGAGGATTAATTATTTTACATATTGGTCATTCGCTTAACCTCCAAGCCAGTCACCTAGAAGGAAGCATCGACGTATCATCATTTGAATTTGGCGCAGTGTCCACCCATACTCCGTGGTCACGCAGTGAGACTGAAGTGAACTTAGTGTTGGACATTACTGCGGACGATAGCCAATCGGCGCGGTGCACTACGTTCACTGAGCGACAGACTCTCGACAATCAATCGGCTGAGACTTCAATGAGCGTCGCTCTTACGTAATCTCCGTCCGCTTGCCGACAAGGCGGAAGGCGAAACTCTAATCGCCATTCCGTTCTCGACTGTCTGTCTGTGTGCTTGCTTGTCAATTATTGTCAGAAGTTATTTTTATTGTTTGATACTGAGGAGGCTCTAATTGTTGTATTTTGCCAATTGGAAATCTTATTGCTGGTAGAGCTAATTGTTTTGGGCGTGAGCTTAAATTCGCTCACTATAATATATCACTGGGAATCTTGAAATAGGCTTTGCCTTGATTTGTAAAAGAGCGACATTGTCTAGAGGTATGTCTTTCGCTCTTTCCTCATTGGTATTCATTTATGTTTCCGGACTCCGTCCGAAGTCGTTATTACTTGATTCGCTATTTCTGAAATTGATTGTAATTTGCTAGAGATGAATTCATAGTAATCTCTTGTTTCCAAAATGACGCGTTACATAATTCTGATTCACTTCAACCGCCATTTTGGAAACCACTTAATGTTCTAAAATCATGTTAATTGATTCTTAAGTAACTTTAATAATTTCACAAAAATAAATTATTATAGATTGTTTATTTAATTTATTGCATTGGGTCAAAACTTTAATAATTGGATTGTATTGAAAATCTAATAAGATAAGTTGTAAGACCATTTGTCGTAATATTTGAAATGGGAGTAACCCATATTAATTATGTCAAAATATCATTTTGTATGAATTTGTAAATTACGTAAAAGGGCGAAGTCCCTTATTGAATTATATACTTGATTAATAAATTGATTATTATGTTTATTGTAAAATTATGTATAACTCATTCTCAATGATGCATAATGAATCCCCTTACCTCGATCCCTCTACTTGTTGAGTTAGGCTGGTCGATAATTATTCTAAAATCATTTAAAAATTATTTGACTCTCTTTTGGTTATTTTAGAGAGTAGTCAAAATAACCTGGCGTCCATAAAATTTAAATTGAGTAAAAATAAGGCCCTAAGCAAAGTAATAAGTTCAGGTGCCAAGTAACCTTTTGGTAACTTAAAATAATTTTTAAAAAATACAATGGAAAAATAAGCCAAAGGTTATATTTGGCGCCCAACGTGGGGGTGGGCGAAAAGTAAAATATTATATCATTATTATCAGCCTTTTTGGGGCTGGGCGAAAATAAAATTGGTTTATCCTTGATAATTTAAATTAATTTCTGATGTTGAAATAAAATAAAATGTCAAATCTAAATTATTATAAGCTTTCTTGATAACTAATATAAACCAATTGTTTACACTCATGAGTCATCATTACAATAGAGGTGAGTCATGTTATCGTTGAGAATGGGTCAATAAAATCTGATTACAAGATTTTATGGAATTTAGAAATAATTCTAAATACCAATTTATATTACTTAAGAAATTTATGAAATTAAACTTGATATAATTTATTCGAAAAATTAAACCATGTTAAGATTCCATTTTACTGAATCTCAGGTAAATCACGGTTGATTTGCTGAAGTGATTTATTTGATTTATCGAAGCGATTTACCTATTGAAATATGATTGATTTATTTAATTGATTTATTCAATTAAAATACGATGGAATATTATTTTTGAAATTTAATTCGATTAAAATGGCCGATTTCCCACTCCCGCCTGAAATAGAGGCGATGAATGAAAATGAATTACGCGAATATTTAAATAATAGGGGCATTCATTCAACTGATGGATCCCTTGCGGTTTTGCGTAATAGGGCCATGACTTTATTCAGAAGGGAAATAGTTCCTGAATATGACACTTGTTCTTCTGAAGGAGATCGGGAGTCAAATCATTTTTCTCAAACTGACCCGATCGACATTATTTCACGATTACAGGAACAAGCCTCTGATCTAAGAGATCCTAAAGAAATTTTCGAGTGTTTTAAGGAATCCGCTCGTAAATTAATTAAATTACCGGATTGTTGGGATAACTCAGGCGTTATGCCTAAGGTTAGTGGGTTCATGGTCCCAAATAATAATAATTGGGAGGAAACAACTCGTGCTTCTCTTAGCACAACTACCTTAACCACCATGACTACTAGTCAGCCTAGGATAGCATTAAGGACAAATGATTATGTCCCACCGATGTACCCAACAAATTATTCAACTGGTACGACTACTGAGACTATGAGTAGTTGTCATCTTTTTAAATATGCAACAGTAGGTACAACGATGTCAGGATTTGTACCAAATTTGAGACCACCTACCTACACACAGGATAGCCAGTCTCAGATGGAATTGAGAATTCGAGCAACTAATCAGGATTTAATCAACCAAGCTCGAAACACTTTAATTAAGGAGGATATTGAAGAGGTGGATTAACCTCAAACTTCAGGATTTGAAAAATTGGAACGTCACACACCTCAGGCGAAACCTAATCGACTTCGACAAAATGGATTATACCAGCGACCTGAATATTTAGCCGGTTATAGTTGGGCTAATAGACCTTTGGTTCCAGGATTCGCTGATACGCCAGTTTTCGAAGGCGGAGTGACGAACCCTCCTATTTCGAATAGTTCACCAATGTATGGTGCAACACCCTTCAATCATACTGGTTATTTTACCAACCAGTCTTTTCAGCAATTCGCCAACAGTATGCCATATGGTATAAATAATCCAGTTGGTCGTGAGGCGAATAACGCGAATAATCCAAATCAGGAGTTAGTTCAATGGAAACCAACCAATAGGACATCCTCACTCCCTAAACGGAATAAAACACTGGGCTCAATAGTAAAGAATTGGGGAATTAAATATCCAGGTGATAAACAAATAAGCGTATAGAGTTTTCTCTCTAAACTTCAGAATGGAAAGGAAGTTTGTTATCTCTCAGATGAAGAGAAGTTGACAGCAATGCCATTCCTTTTCGATGATCTGCCTAACGAATGGTTCAGCATGAACAAAAGGGCGTGGCCTACTTGGGAAAGTTTTAAAGCAGCTTTTCGTGCCCAATTTGGTAATCTAAATTACCAATGGCAATTGGATGAACAAGTCGCGACAAGGTAAAGATGAACTAGCATCCAATTATCTCATCTGCATGCAAGGTCTGTTTAGGAGATTTACAAGACCTGTAATCATTCAAGAGCAAATGGATCGCGCATACACGAATCTCCGTTCTGATATCAAACGCTTAGTAAGGCGTCACGAGTTCTTTGATTATAATGGACTAGCGTTTCTAGCAGCTGATGCTGAAAGGACATTGAGCACCATGGTAAAATATTATTGATAAAAATCTGGAAGAAACAAAAGTTTGGACCGTTTGCATTCGGATGAATATTTATCTATAATAATAATAGGACCAAAATTGAAGGCTAAAAAAAAATCGATATTTTTTATTACATATAATTGTGGCTAATAGTGTAAAATTATTGTAAGACCACTAGCTCACTTTAGATATTTTAAGGTAAAATATTATTAATAAAAATCTAGAAGAAACAAAAGTTTGGACCGTTTGCATTCGGATGAATATTTATCTATTGGAAATTATAGAAAATTTGTTTAAATAATTAAAAATTAATTTCAAAATGTTGATAAATTATTACATAAACTCAAAAAAGTGATTTCTTCCCATCATGTAATTTACATGGGACAATTCAAGTCAAAACCAGTTACACATGTTAAAGTCAAAATTAAAAAAATAGGTGATTTACTTTTTCGGATTTCAAATAAAATTGGGGGGATCAAGACTTTTTAGAAAAAAGTCTTCTTAAAAAGATAGCAAAAAAACGTAACATACATTCCAGAACACAATTTTCTATAATTTCCAATAGATAAATATTCATCCGAATGCAAAACACGAGAAAAATTGGGTGACTCGAATGACTCTACTTCTAATATGTATGTGAGAAAAACTATTTCCGTCTGATGGAATATTTAAAAAACATTTATACCTTTCTTCTGAAGAGCTTCTCGGTCCAAACTTTTGTCTCTTCTAGATTTTTATCAATAATATTTTACTTTAAAATATCTCAAGTGAACTAGTGGTCTTACAGTAATTTTACACTATTAGCCACGATTATATGTAATACAAAATATCGATTTTTTTTTAATTGAGGCTGCCCACAGTGTGAGGAAGTGATCTTTTTTCTTTCAAAAATGTTGAGAGCCTTCAATTTTGGTACTATTATTATTATTTTTTAAATTGAAGTAAATTAAATTCTGAAGAGCTTCTCGGTCCAAACTTTTGTTTCTTCTAGATTTTTATCAATAATATTTTACCGTACAGTATGGAAAAACTGAAAATTATTCCATACAAATTTTTTATGCTTTATTAACTGCGTAGGTAGGTAAACTTTTTATTGTAATACTATTTCGTCCGCATCAAATTGTTTGAAATTTCTCATTTTCTGAAAAAATCTGCTAATTTAAAGAAGATTAGAGCTTATCCTTTAATAATAATCTTTATTTCTCTATTTAAGGAACTGTTTAGGTCTAGATATTCACCAGTCCCTTCTTTCTCTAATTTCATGTTTATGGTTATCCGATGTAACGGTAATCTCCACTTATTAGGGACTCCTTCGTTTCCGAGTACCGCTCCAAAATCAGTCACCCAACTTTATCCCTAAAATGGAACTTTATTGCCGAAGGGCGCCAGGTATCTTTAAATACCGCTCAAAATTTTAATCATAAGATCTTTAGTCAAAATGTTCTAAATATAAAGCGGATTCCAACTAGCTCATGGAGGAGAGGGAAATCGTGGGGGCGCAAAACAACTCAGGCTGAAATTAAAATGAAATAATAGAAAACAATGTTTATTGAGACAAAATAATGTTAGAAATCAAATATATGTGATACAAGTTCGGAGAATTAATGCGGATAGCGAAAATATACAAGAGATTAGTTTGAAATCTCAAACTGAGAGGTTACTGTCAATCATGACGTCACATCTCCACATTATTATGTAACTCGTGTTACGCAATTTCTTTGTTAGAATTTCGACTTACTACAACTGAACCTCGTTACAATGCAAATAATTCATGAAATTTTAATTGAATGATTACATTTCTCAATTTACTCGATATGCGGCAAAAGAAAAGACATAAAGAAATACGGCACTATACGTCACGCATGGGCGTTGGCCAAAGAAGTTACATAACAGATATACTTGAAACTATTAAATTTTACTAAAAGAAATCTGGGAAATTAATTATGTCGACGCCTACCTTATCTCAATAACCCAGGTGAGTGATAAAATAACTCCAATGTGAGAGTAGGCACAAAATTAATCAATTTCCAATCGGACTATATTGTTCATTCCTGAACAGCCAGTTCGGAACTGAATTGCTCCGAAACTTCGATCTGGGTGCGCAGTCGCGGTAATAGAAATATTGTAGCTCTGAGAGCTGCTGCCCTCTTGACGCTTGGAACTAGAACTAGTGCTAGCCATGGTAACTGCGTCCGCATATTGTGACAGCTTGTCAACAATACAAATCGCGAATGCATTGAACTGCATCCCGTTAACGTTTTCGGAGGGCGAAACAAAATAAGCAGATGACTCGCACATCCCAGACGGCAAATAAATATAGTGAAACAAAAAGAAAATATATATCCTGGTTCGGTTTCTCTGAAATAAGGTAGGCTGTAAATAACAGAGTTTATCTTAAAGTACAACTATTTCACTCTTTGTCATTCTTTCATACATTCACACTCTTATAT
>UCOK01016695.1:0-16822 GCA_900474325.1 Synergus umbraculus
CTGTATGCATAATTCTAGTTAAAAATTGATTAATTTTGCAAAGGGAAAAAATTCTAAACCTAATATTTGTTGAATAAAATGAAGAAATCGAATTTTTAGATTAGAACTTGGCTCCAACACCCTTAAATCTTGTTTGATCTCTTGTAAATCCTTAGAATTAAATGTAAAGATATTTTGAAATTCTTTACAGTATCTTTAAGATGCCTTTAAATTCCATCCTTTTAAATTATTTTAAATGTCTTGAAATTGTTAAAAATATTTCAAAGTTTCTTTTAATTCAATACAATCACTTAAAATATGTCTTGAAACTTTATGAAATCTGTAGAAATATTGCGCGAAATATTCAAATCGTTAAAATAACCAATTTCTTGAATTTTTTTCAATTTGCAAATCCAAATAGAAATAAAAGACTTATAATCTATTCTATTCTATTATAATATAATTATAATATTAACATTAATAGTATCTGATAGTATATATAATAGTATTAATATTAATATTCTACACCTGAAAAAACTTAACCTCAAAATCGACATTTTCTTGATTTTATTTCAATGTGAATCAAGAAGATATAAATAGATAGCCCGCCCGAAGTTGTCCCACCGGTAATCGTACATCTTGGAGTTTTCAAATTCAGAAGAGGAGAAGTTGGTGCGCGCGCAATCACTCCTACTTTTGTAGGGACCGGTGGAACTTCGAAGTAGTTCGCAGTACGACCCGCGAAGAGGGCGCGCTTATCAGTCCCTTCTTCTCACATTCTCTTTTTCCATAGGATAAAAATTAAAAAAATTTTTTTTTAGTTTACAAATTCTGTTTAAGGATATTAATAGTATTCAATTAGACGAACTATTTATTATTATGGCTTTTTTTCATACAAAAAATTGTCAGATATATAACTTTTCAAAAATTCGAAAAAATAAAGATAATTAAAACTGATGTGCACTGATGAGAATGTGTTCCTTAAGGTCGATAGAACCTTAACTAAATTAGTTTTCTTCAAATAAAAATAAAGTAATTTTTGAAATTATCTAAATTTTTTAATTTTTATCCAAAATGGCTAGCTAAGGAACTTGATCTTTATTTTAGGACAATAAAAGAGTTTACCAAAGCCCAATCAAATCGGTCAATTCTTTCAAAAGTTATCGTGCTCACAAAGTAAAATCTACAGACAGACAGACAGACACATTGATAAAAACATGTTTTTTGGATTCAAGGGTCACAAAACGTCGACATTTGACAAAAAATGGGGGGTCAGATTTTACACAAAACTACTTTACTAACACTAGAGCTTTCAAATATTTTAATTAAGAATTCACTTAGAAGTTTGAGAACCACCCGCTAACTTCTAAAGTGAATTAACCGCTTTTTCAACTCTCCTTTCCCGTTATCATTTGATTTGTGAAGTTTCGTTTTTAATTCTTGTCCTTTGTAAACCTTTTAACTTTCTCATACATCGACAATAAATATAATTGTTACAAATGTCAATTAGGAACTGGGAGTAGTAGGGGTTCATTCGAACATCTCAAAAAAGACACACTTCGTTACTATTCGAACATATAAAAAAGTGCTTTTTTCCTTAACACATTCTCGTTCCACTCTCTTTCTTGAACTCCACACCTCTCTCTCTCTCTACGATTCAACTACAACTCTAGCGCCCTCTCGCCAACACCAATCACACTACTCATTCGTCGAAAAATAGAGCGCGCAAATATGAACTACAAAGTTCTCACAATAATTTTACATAAAAAAGTGCGTCTTCATCCTTAATCACTAATGCTAATTTAACAGCGACCATCCCAAAATTTACACAAGAAGAATATACATATAATATCGAGCGCGAAGAACTTAGATAAAATACTTCGGAGCACAAAGCGCGACGATAAAATATATCGGAGCGTGAAACGCGCCGTAGGCGCGCTCATATTTGTGAGAGAAGCGAGACCCGCGCGTGATGAGAAAGTGCGATGCGGACAGATTTTTTGAATAAAAATACAAGCATAACAAAAAACGATTTTTTGAAAACAAAATTTTTTCTCTTTGGTTTTTTAAAAATATTTTTTTTTCTAAATGATTCTAATAACAAAACATCATTTTTTATGTTTATCAGAAAATTTCGTATTGATTTAAAAAAAAAATTAATTTGATCCCGAGATATAAGCCTTCAAAGTATGCTCTAGTATAAATCACCATATGTTTAGTTTACTTTTTAAAGTGTGTAGTCTAAGGATTATTGATGTAAATGTAAAGATTTTTTTTTGCACAAATGGCTTGCTAAACACATCTAGAATGCGTTTCCCGCGAGGGAAATGCGGCTTAGGAGGTTCGTCGAGAGAGGGGGAAGTTGTCGATTTCTCAACTGATGACGTCAACAGATGACGTCTCCCACTAGTGGGAGAAGTACTCACTTCGACCACTGTGACGTCATCATTTGAAAAATCGATAACTTCCCCCTCTTTCGATGAACCTCGTAAGCCGCATGTCACTTGCGCTTGTTGGACAAAGTTGTATGTGCAACGTGTGGACGATGGCGATTCCACTCGTGTGATTACCACGCTCGCTGCGCTCGCGCGGCAAACTTCACGCTCGTTGAAATCGCCAACTTCGTCCACTCGTTGCACAATCTACTATTATTTCATTCATACCCAAACTTTCAAACGCGTTTTTCTCAAAACGTAATTCTTCACATCGGTCAACACGATATCTCAAAAATTAATTGACCGATTGGGCTCAAATTTTTGTGGTATACTCAGGACATCTTTAGTTTCCGTGTGAACCAGAATTATTGTGATATCTATATTTATTTATTTTTTATTAAACAAATGACAGAAAAAAATATGATGAAAATCGTGTTTTTATGATTGACAGCTCACAAAAAATAAAATATTCTAAATTTTGACACAATTCTGGTTCACACGATAGCCACAGATCTGCCAATTAAAACGGTCGGTGATTTTTTAATTTCAGATTAATAGAACAGCTGCAATCGTGTTGACCAGACACCAACTTTTTTTTGACATGGATGTCAATCCAGATGTCTACAATCGATTGGACTGTACATTTTAACGTAAACAAATTTATAATGACTGTTGAATAGTTCGTAAATATACCCCCAAAAAACAGGATAATTTGGCCTGTATTATATTCTTCACAAAAAATGCATAAAAAAGTGTAAAAAAACGCTTGTCACATGAGACGACCCCCTTAACTAAATTTGCTCATACATGGTAACTAATATATGGGGGATTTCATATCAAGTGAACACCCTTTTGAAACTGATGTCATCCGATTGGGCTCAAACTTGCACAAAGTTTAGATCTATTGATTAGTAGTTACCACACCAAATTTGAACGAGATCGGTCAAAAACTTGCCGAGTTGGAGGGGGTGGAATTTTGACATTTTGGACAAACAGCCCCTGTTTCGGATCCATGTAACTAATGACCTATAACATTTAGAAAATTTTATCCAACACGTTTTCAACAGATTTTTCTTCACTCTTTAAAAAAAAATATATAAATATACTGATTTGCCCACGATGAAATTTACAAAACTTGTAAAGTAGATGTAGACCTTTATTTGTCAACAATGTAAAAAAAAAATAAAAAATTGCGTTTTTTCAAAGAAGCAACTCCAACTCGGCAAGTTTTGACCGATCTCGTTCAAATTTGGTGAGGTAACTACTAATTAATAGGACTAAACTTTGTGCCCATATGTCTGAAGTCATTTTTAATACTGTTCAATTTAATAATTTTATTACCAAAATTAAATTTACCTTTATGTCACCAACAGTCATGAGTTTTGAAGTTTGATTTGCACGTATGACAAATTCAGGACCAACACACTGAGTTTCATTAAAATTCCTCATTTGTCCACCAATTGCTCTATACAAACGAGAAGGTGCCCTTTGAACAGGTTTACCGCGGCGCGCTCTTGGTCCGTTCTTCGCTATAATTCTAAAAACAAAATAGGAAAATTGGATTAACTTACTTTTTTCTTTTTATTTAATTAAAATATATGTATTGCACGTGGAAGCATTCAAAGGATTAATTTTTACTCTCAATTAAAACCCCCGTTTTACATAAAACGTCTTTAATACCGTCCTTTCTATATGCAATAGTCATTAATACATTTTATACAAATACCATTAATTGGCGACGTTTAATTACAAAAATGAAGCTCATGAAAAGAAGAAGTAAATCTAAATTAGTTAACTAATGATAAATATAGTTTAATTGGATTTCGCCAGGTACTATCTATTTCTTTGGAAAATTATAGAAAACTTGATTTCGAAATTGGAGAGAAAAATCCATGAAAGAAAATTTGATAAAGAATAACAATTTTATAAAAAAAATGTAATTATTAATTAAAAGATACGAACCTTGGAGTTGATTTGGTTGGAACTCCATTTTTCGCGTTAGATATTTGAAAAGTTGAAGCATCTCTCTTTATTGTCGTTATCGTCTTAGGGTTTTTTGGTGGCACTGATCCGTAAATATCTGTAGTATTAGCCGTAGATACTAAATTTTGTTGATAGTCTTGAATTCTTTGTTGACCGCTCAAATTTCCGATGCACGTCCGAAAATGCTCATTCATGGGTTTGGGAATTGATTGATGGCTTGTCTGATTATTATAATCTTGGTTCGAGGGTCGCAGTCGATGATTTGAAAGCTGTTTTTGTAACATTGTTCCGGAACGTGCTTTTTTTGTTGACTCAGCAATAGCGTAAATTTCATCCTGTAATTCTACCTTAGGTGAATTGACTAGAGGCTCATAAGCAGACTCTTTGTGTTGAATTCCATTAGGCCTCGATGAAGATGTAGAAGACGAAGAAGATGAGAAACAAGCAAGATTATTTCTCTTCACATACATAGGCCTCGCATAATGTTGTTCCTGATCTTGGTTGATTTTTGTCAACCCATTCTCTTCATAAACTCTTACATCCTGTGAGCTGAAAAAGGGTTTCACTGGAGGAGGCATATCAAGAATTCCATTCCTTTGATGCCTCTGGTACTGGTACTGTTCCTTCAGATTATACGAAATTTGCCTTTCTATTAAATCTCCATTACGTCTGAGTTGAGGCGCAATACTCAATGGTTGTGAACCAGTTCTAGAGTGACTGAAAGTAATCGATGGTAGATCGAGCCTATCAGCAGCGTTAATCATATCCAGCTGGGACTGGAATCGTGGTAATGGATTGACGTGATCCGGTGATAGGCCCAAAAGGTTCGGATGAGATCTAGAGTTGCGTGACTGAATTTGAAAAAGCGATCCGTCAGTTTTGGGGATGTGCTTAGAAAAGCGGTGACCTCCTGACCAGCGTTGAGTGGATGTGGTATACTGGCGTGGGTGTCTGTTGTTCTCTTCCCCCGCCGATAGATTCTTGCTGGTTGTTCGTAAAAGGGCTCGTTTCCTCGCTGCATATTGTGGTGAACGTACTACTTCTCGGTACATATCCATCACAATGTGCGTGAATGGTCTGGATTGTAGACGAGACCGACAGTACTCGGAGATTACCTGAAAGCAAGAATGATAGATGATAGCAAAGGTGTTGATGGAATAATCTAAGATCTTGAGGGTACGCTGTATGGAATAGACCTCAAAGTTAAAATTGACTTTTCTGCTTTGATCAACGATTACTCTGCACCAAATCATCGTGCAGAGCTCACCATTGGCTCAAATTAAAGCTGATTAAATTCTCTAAAAGAGATTTGTAGTCACATGACAAAAAAAAGTTTTTTGAATCCCACAGACTATTTTAAAGGCAAGCAAAAATTTGGAAAAATTGTTTTTCCTTAGTTTTTCGATGATTACTGGAAAACCGCGAGCATTAAAAAATTTTACCGTCCAGATCTGAAAAGTAGACACCTAGAGCTACAATTTGCTTTTTTTTTTATTTTCTGTACGACCATTTTTCTCCGAGTTATCCCATGTTGAAAATCACCCAAAAATTTTGAACTTTTTTTTATATCTTTTAATTTTTTTGAGTAGTGTATGTAATTCATAGTTCTGGGTAGTTCCGGATGATTTTGGAAGAAAATGCAATTTGGTTAATCATAGTAATTATTAATGAAGTGAGCCCTAATTGTGAAATCAGGAGAACCCCAAAATAAGGAAGATTCCTGAGGCTCGGAAAAACTAGGAACAAATAAGTTTTCTCGAATTCAAACTTTAAACATGATTTATTATCCATGCGATATTATTGTATTACATCATTCATAATAGAAAATGAACATTCACAGATCTGGAATATTTCAACCCTATTGTCTTCCCACTGTCATTGTTAAGTGCATTTTTCTTCAGAATTGATAACGAAATTCTTCAAGATTCAGTATAATTTTCTTACTTCCTATTTATCTTGACTGAGCCTTAATGAATTAATAGACAATTTTTCCAAGCTAACAAATATTATCAGCGCGCGATTAAATTATCGTTTTTGCACACATTTTTCTGAAAAGGTTCAGGGGATTCTATTCAATATTAAGGGGCTATGCTAGTTTCTCATTTTCAAAAAATCGATCTTTTTTTTTGCATTTTTCTACAGCTAATTATCCTAAAAATAAGTACCCAAAATTTTTAATCGATATCTCTAATAGGTTTTAAATGGGAGCACTTTAAAGCGGCACTGTTCATTAGCGCTAAGATAATTGCGGGCTAGAAAACAAACAAAAAACATTTTCTAAAAAATTTTTAAATGAGTGACAAATCTTCAGACAACCATAAAATAGGCTCCAGAGCAAAATAGGTCATCAAATCGTGCAATAGGAAGAGAAAATTTACCGCAAATCAAATCTGCGTTGAAAATTTTAAATGCGTTTTTCTCAAAACTGCATTTTTAAAATCGGGTGACGGTGTAGCTCGAAAACTAATCATCCGATCAACTTCAAATTTTTACACAGTCTATATTATATGTTCCTACAGAGGATGGACCTCCAACTTTTTGTTATATAAAAAATTACAACTTTTATAAACAAAAAATGACCGTTTATTTAACCAAAAATTTTATGATAAATACGCGAAGACATGTACAATATACTGCAAAAATTTTAGAAAGATTAAACGTGTAGTTCTTTTTTTTTAATTTTCAAATATTGCTGTTTTATTCGTCCGAGAAACTAGCATAGCCCCTTAAATCAAAGGATTTTAAAAAGTTTTTAGGAATTTCGAAGCTATACAAAATAATTAAGAATTTATAATTTTGGAAATAAAAAAACCTATAATTCGTTTTCTAATTTCAGGATTCTCCATAAGTTGCACAAAATTTCATAAAACTTCCTTAACACACTTAAAAATTTTATGAAATTCCTTTACGTTCCGCAAAATCACTTAATATCCCTTAAAATTACTCCCATGATGTATAATTAAATCCCTAAAATACCATAAAATTACTTTGAATCCCATGAAATCTCCTAAAATTACTGAAATCGAATGAAATCTCATTAAACCCTTGAAATCCCTTAAGTTATTAAAATAACTTAATATTCTATGAAATCTCATTAAATCTTTTAAAATAAATTAAGGGCATTTGTTACTTACCATATGAGCATATGGGTTTAAAAACTTGCTTATATGGTAAGTAACACATGCCCTTAAAATCCAATGATATTTCATAAAATGCCTTAAAATCTCTTAAAAGTTCCTGAAATTACTTAAACCTGCACAAAATATCAACAAATCCCTGAAAATTATTATATAATCCCATAAAATATAGTGAAATCCGTTAAAATTCTTGCAAGTAATAAGTCAAAATTTTAAAGACAGATCTACTATTTTTACAGTTTCATCAGAGAATGTGTAAAATTTGATCCTCTCCGTTTTTGCCAAAAGTTCACATTTCTTGGCCCTTTGAACTCGAAAAGCACACTGAAAGAACTTAAAGACAGTAGCGACACTTATAGCAGACTTATAGATACCACTGATGCGCCAAAGTGTAGGACTGTAGTTGCGCCCTCTGTTTATGACGACTGTTCTCCCAATTAAGGCACGCTGCTGCCCCTAATTCTCCAAAAAAGTACAGCAGCGATCCCGAAACGGTGTTGCTGTTAGACCAAAGCGGCAGTGGCGTTGCGTTACCAAGGACGTTTCAGCTGCTGTCTTTAATTTCTTTCCGTGTATGTTTTTAGTTTTTACGAATGCGTCTGTCAGTCTGTAGATTTTAGTTCGTTAACACGATAACTTTCGAAAGAAAATTGGCCGATTGGATTGGCCTTTGGTATACACTCATTTAGAGTCATAAAATAAAAGTAAAGTTCGTTAGCCAGCCATTTTGAACAAAAGTTAGGAAAGTTGGAGCAATTGGAATTCACGATCTTTGCGGAGTGAATTATTCAGACTGAACTCATTCTGTTTTTTCAAAAACTATCAGAGATTTTCTAACTTTATTTTTCTTGGAGTAAAAGTACATTCGAAGAATTAAGGTGTGCCTACAATACATGGTCTAGTCCCCATCGCTGTCCAGAATGGCCTGGCACCTTTTTGACATGCTAATTTTTTAGCGAAATCAAAACCAAATATCCCATGGGTAGTATCAGCTCCAAATATTTTTGAAGCAGACCATGGAAGATCACGTTTATATATTTGCAGCATTTTCTGAGCATTTAGGTTCTCAGTGAAGAGCTCTTAACACCAAAAATCACGCTTACATGGACCTTCACTGAGTGTTTAATGGATCGCTAAAGAAGTCTACTGCCGCAGGTAGACCAGACATAATACTCTATGGAAAGCCATACCCAGAACAACGTTTCATCACTGCTCTCAAACGGGGAAGCCTGCGCGCGCAGCACGTGTTGGCTTTCTGCTAGAGAAATTCTGCAATTGACTGTAATCTGGCGCGCGATTCAAAATCCAATTAAATTGACAAATGGGAGAATTTCTCCAGGAGTAAGTCCAAACAATGCGCGTGCTGGCTGCCCCGTTTGAGAGCACTGCGTTTCATCAGAAAAAATGACATTCGACCAGTCACGGTCGAGATTTTCAGCAGCCCATGCTGGTATTTTATCTTAGATTCAACCAAACGCTGTCAAATAGTGTTGATACTGATATTGACTCTCTTTTTAGTTAGAATAGTCTTGAAATCTCGTAACTTTATAGAGCTCAACCCACTTCTTTACGAACGAATTTGACTTCTTGATGTATTTATTAGCCGCGCTGTAGGACATATATATATGGTCTTTTTGGATGGGTACACAAGAAGACTGCTTCCAAACGTTTTGCGTACACGGAACTCATTTTAACTCACGTGTTCTCTCTGGGACGGTTCGAGCGATACTGGACGCTGGACGACTTGGCAACTGCGCCTTAGTCCTTTCAATGTACTTTCATTAAAAAAAAAAATAAAACGTTTAAAAAATCTTTAATATACAGAGTGTGTCAGGGCGCATTTAATGTAGAAAAGATTTGGAATTACTCTACAAAAGATCTGTAAACTTTAGATTGAAATCCGATTTAAAAAAGTTCTATAAAATATATAGAGAAGTTTATGATAAAATGTTGAAAAGTCTCATAGAAATTCGATTTGAGGCATTGAGTATTTGTGAACTAATTTAATATAAGATTTATAGAATTGAGTTCTAGAAAATGAGCTGCGCCCTCGTTTTGTGCGCAGGTAGAGGCACTCTTCGAGTCTCTCGCCACGCTTCTGCATCGCGGCCAGCGCAGTCTTATAGCACAGCTGTAGCTTAGGTTTATCTTAGATTTTTTTATTTTGTATTTCAAGTTAGGATTGGCTGCGATGCTTTAGACGTGCGTTAGTAATTAGGTGTAATGCGAAAGTTTCAGTGTTTAAAGCCGCACCGAATAATAAAAATGTTCATAGGGTGCGTTTAAAAATAGTGTAGTGACTGGATATGCAAACAGTAAATAATTGTGTACGTAAAAATGTGAAAAGATATTAGAGTATAATAATAATAATAATAATGATAATAATAATAATAATAATAACCACAAATTTTTTTCGGCGCAAAATCGGTTATCGTTTTCTAGAACTGCTCTCTAAAGTTTCGAGACTTCTTCGATATAGCCTGTATATTAGCTGGAGTTTTAGATTTTATATATTTATTCTACGTTTTTCGTGGAATAGTTTAACACAATTTAAAATCAAGAAGATTTTAAATTTTATTAAACTACCCACCGTATCTTCTACTATAGGACTAGTTATGTAAAGTTTATTGAACTTTTTGTTTTTCATGCAGTGTTCAAAAAATCGAGGTCACGCTCTTGTTAAACAGACTGTATGTCTTTAGGACCACAACCGAGTCAAAACTTGTTCCTTAGTTTCCTGAAAATTGAAAACTAGTCTATGACACAACTTTACCTTCGAATAATAGTATATGAGACCGAACGCGCGCTTTCGCGCGCGGGTTATCTTTCTTTTTAATTTAAGCGATTTTGTACAATATAAAGATTTAAAATTTCCCGCGTGTGCCTTAATTATCGATATACGACGCGTCACGAACTGTATTGACCAATAAGGAATCGGGTCCACGCATTTCAGCGTTACACTTTTCGATTATCGATACGTATGATCTTTTTAGAATAGGATGGCTATTTGTTCATTTTTCTCCTGGAATCTTCTAATTATATTTGTTTTCATTTTGCCGTTTGTATTTGCTCGATGATTAGGAGTCCTTGAACGCTATCTGAAAGATTTCCCAATTTTCCAATTGAGACATTGAGCTGAGTGTAAGAGTTACCAATAGGGTTTCTGCTCGAGAATTCTCGAGAAATCAATTCCGTGCGCTACATGGAAAAAAGAAAATAGCTGAGTTTATCATTTAAAATAGTCAACTTGCGCTCTGAATGCATTTTCCCTAGAATTTAGTAAGTTTTACAATTTCACATGGTAATTTTTGCGAAGAAAATTGCAAACCCTGTTTTTTCATTGTAAGAGTTACAATTGGAAATAGTAAAACTTACTAAATTCCAAGAAAAATGCGTTCAGAGCACAAGTTGATTATTTTAGATGGTAAATTCAGCTACTTTCTTTTTTTACGTGTAAAAAAGTGTTACTTTTTTTCTCTATAAATAAAAAAAAACATCTTGTATTTCTGGAAACCTATTTTATAAGGAAACTGCGTTGAATTAAAACTTGATTATTTTCCGGGTTACTGGTTTAGTTTTAGTTAATATACTATGCTAAAATGAAAAAAGGAGTATTGAAAGTTAGTTATGATTTGTTTAATCGACAGACTGTGATGATATTAAAATAATAGTTTATAAATATTAAAGGCATTTTTAATTTAAGTTGATAGCAAAATATTTGTTTCGTTAAACAGGTTTTTATAGTGATCTAAACATGTACTAACTAAAAATTTACCATTTGATTTAATTGATCAAATTAATCAGTCTAATTTGTAATACGAATAAAACCAAAATTTGTAAATAAAATCGTGTTTTATTAAAAAGTTCAAAATTTCTTGAGATACTCGAGAAACTCGAGAAATCCTGATCGAGAATTCTCGTACCTCGAGAAATAGAAAAGGTCGAGAAACCAGAAACCCTAGATACCAATTTCTGGCACCGGATTTTATATGTTTTTTGCCATCACCAGGACAAAATTATCAAGCTTTGGACGTTTCGATTTCTCCGTTAAAATCTTCAATTCCCTTGCTTAAGTCGGTCATTATTATGGTAACTGGGGACAAGATGCTGAGTTTTGATTTATTTTTAAATTTTCAAGTAGACGCATCATCATCTCTTGGCAACGTTGACCATCTTCGAATAACTTTCAATCCATATTTTCCATTGTGTTTCCTATATTTTGGGTTAGTTGCGTATTTTGATTATCTTGTTGATGAAATAAATTTCGAAGTATGTGAAGGTCATCTGAGTTTCTGCTGTAGTTTGGCGCACTCGTCGTCTGTTGATTATTTCCCCCTGGAATATTCCCCTGCATAGAATTCATCGGAGTATCCCTAAAACCTCGAGTCCGCTTTCCTCTTCCTCTTCCAATTGTTCCTGTAGGTCTCTCCCGAATTAATAAGTCATCTTTTTGTGGGGCTGTCGGGTCGACTTGCATATTTTCCTGAAACTGAGCAGAAAATCCTTCAAAAGCCTCCAATGAATATACTTAATCATCTCGTCCTTCCGCCATGCTGATTAATCATTCTTTTTCGAATCTAATTACAGAGTCACTTTGCGGAAAGGGGCGTTGTCTACGCCATTTTGCAATAGAATCTTGCTTGATTTTCAGACTGCTTTTCTTGTGTAAACGCTTGCACGCTTGCACTTTTTGCACTCACGTACTTATCATTGTCTAATCTTTTATGCACAGCAAACGGATTATCTCACTTCTGAAATATTAGAACTTCACTATTGTGAGCTAATTCATAATTTTTGCGGAGGGTGTAGTTTAGGTCTGGTTTAGGTAAATGTATATTACATACAGCCAAATTATCAAACTACACTTGGTTGATATTAATTTAGAGAAAACGCGCGCTTAACTAGTTTTGAAAAAGTTAATACTTTTCCAGATAAATAACGTGAAAAATCGATTGCGGTCATAACCGTATAAGTCCATGCAATTTTTACATTCTCATCAGAGAGAATGTATTATATTTATGTAAAATTTGACCCCCTCATTTTTTGTTAAATCTTCACATGGTTTTAACGAAAAACATGATTTTACCAATGTGTTCGTCTGTCTGTCCGTGTGTGTGTGTGTATGTGTGTAGATTTTTAGCTTTCGTTCACGATTACTTTGGTATACTCTTTTAGTGACTTAAAATTAAGGCCGAGTTCGTTGGCCAGCCATTTTTAATAAAAATTAAAAAAGTTAGAGCATTTTGAAAATTTGAAAAAAAAAATTAATTTAAAGCCAAATAACGTACGATATGAGAAAGAGTCAAAGGATGAAAAATATATATTTTTGAACGGCCTAAAGGACTCATGTAACAATTTTTAGAATTTTCTTAAAAAATCGAAAATTCAAATTTTTAGTCAAATAACGTGTGTATTGAGAAAATTATAAGAACATAATTATTGGTCTTTAAAAGATCTACAAATTCTCCCTTGAACATTTTTTAATACGGTAATTAATAAGATTATTTTTTTAATAATTCATTTTATAACTTATAAATGTCTATGATGAGAATGTTTTCCTTAAGGTCGATAGAACCTTAAGAAATTTAAATAAATGTATATAAACGAATGAAAGCGCGCATATTTTGATGAGAATGTGTGCTCACAATGGCACCCCTAGTTTTTTACTTTTTTTAGACCCCAGTTAACATAAAACTTATATCTGAAACTTGAAAAACATATCCCGAGATAAATAGAAGGCTGAAAAGTGAAAAGGTAAGTTTGAAAAATCGGTCCTTTTTCATGAAAATGAATTTTCTAATAATATTATTATTATTATTATTATTATTATTATTATTATTATTAAGAGGTTATTCTTCTTTATACGCTAAAAAAAGAGCTATTTTTTAACATTTTTTTTAATATCATGAAAAATATGAAAATAAATATTATTAAGTATGATAAAACATGTCTTAAACTACGTAAAATATTGTTTTTTATTAACTTTATTCAGCGTTTTAAAAATGCTGTTTTGAGAATAACGCGTTTAAACAAATAAAAATGCAATAAAATAAATAAAAAAATTTTTTACCGTATTTTAAGACATGTTTTATCATAGCTCAAAATATTTATATCCATATCTTTCATGACATGCTCAAAAAAAATGTTGAAAATCTTGGGAAAAAAACACAAAATTTCGAGTAATTTTCGGCAAGAGTGTTTTAGGATTTTTCTTTATCAAATTTTTACCAAATTGTATGTGGTGTTATTGAATCCGGCGGCTCAATTGTACACGAAAAAATGGGTTTAACTCATATACATGACAAACCAGCTTGCCCCATGCTACTTACCCTGTCAAGCATACCGTTAGCACCAATGATGCCAGAATCCGTATTTTTCGCTCTCTTACTCTCATAGAACTTCCAAAAGAGTGAGAGAAAGAAAAGAGCGGAGTCTATAGCAACACCAGTGTTGCCAGACGTAGGGTGATTACCGTATTTGTACGTTAATTTTGAGCGCCGTAGGGTGTACGATTACCTTACAGAAAAGTACGGTATTTGTACGGTAATTTGGAAAAATGTAGGGTATTTTTTTTCCAAGATTTTTGAACAATACTAGCGCGGAATTACTGGGGGAAATATTCGATATGATTTGAATTGTCGCGCGGAGCGCTGTCACGTAACGATGAATAGATTATCGTGTACATTCCAAAATTATTTGAATACTTAGCGCGTAAAAAGCATTGCACGGCGCATGTGCGTGACTAATGCCGCGTTCCTATGTTCATGAGAGGACCTAAAAAAAAAACAGGGCAACACTGAGCAACACCATGTTTAGCACACTTTCTATCTGTGAGATATAGGGCGGGAGACGGTGGGTGTAGGTTTAGTTAGGTTTAGTTGTGCTACCCACAGCGTGATGTCGCTCTTAAAAATTAAAATTGAATAGCGCTAACGCCGCTAACCCACTGTTGGTAGCACAACTAAACCTATCCCCTGACGCCACGTTCCCCAAAACATGTCAAGATTTTCGCTGCATTGTCGCCTCTATATCTGTCTTCCCTCTACTGTAAAAGTAACATGCTAATTGTCTCTTCCTTATTCTTTCTTCTACATTTGTATACAACATGTGGTGTGCAACTCTATTCCACAAGTGTCATCAGGCATTACACATTTTGTCAAAATGACAAATGACTGCCAATGATCTCGATCAATACACCTATAAGAACGTTTGGCAACGCTGCTCCAGTCCCATCTCTGTTTAACATAATAATAGTATTAATTTGTCTTTTACACTCATCAACTTTATTTCTTTCTCCTATCGGCGGTATGCAAGGAGCATTATTACAACGCACCCATAAAACAACCAATGAGAAGCATATATATCGTTTAGATATTTCTTGCAGTGTTATATAATACCATTGGAGGGGATTAGGGTGACAGGTTTTCGATATACTTCGAAATATTTCGAGATATTTTCTGGATGAGATTTAATATATATATAGGAATCTTGTATATGGGACATTCTTTTACAAACCGTACAGATTTGGACGAAAAATGACTGACCCATTTTTGATTTAGCTAAAACTTTTTTACGGCTTTTTTATGGATAAAGAAAGATACGTATTCGAGGATTTTTTTTTTGAAAAATAGAAAGGATTGAAAATTTGAGAATTTGGTGATTTTTGTCTTGAAGACTATTTTTTTTAAATTCATAACTCCGGTTCTATTTGAGCTGGAGACTTTATTTTTTTTCTCATTTTATAGGTGAAAGAACGAGTTTTAATAAAAAAATACTTCAAAGAAAAAATATTAACAAATTCAAATTGTTATAAACAATTGAAATTTTTTAATCGATTTTTAACAATTGCCCCACCCATGAATCAAGTGTTTAATATTTTTATCATATTCTACGTTAAATTTTCTTTCGAAAACGATTTTTTAATTGATGGACAAATATTAGTATATTCTTGTCTCATATCGTTTTTCTCTGATATATAAATGATTATTATATATTTTGAATTAAATAATCTTATTTATTAGATAAGATGACTTTATTAAAAATTGAAGAAATAAATAAATTAATTAATAAAATAATATAAATAAATCAATAAATAAATTTTCAACAGTGATGTTTTTCATTTATTTCTTTTTATTTATTTATTTCTTAAATTTTTAATAAAGTCATCTTAGCTAATAAATAAGATTATTTAATTCAAAATATATGTAACAAGCATTTATATTTCAGAGAAAAACGATAGGAGACAAGAAAATCGGCCGCGCAATGTGACCCGCGCGCCGGTATGTCGTGCCGCAGTAGATAAATTAAATTTTTTCGGACGGTACTAATTATTTTTCCATCGATTAAAAAATCGTTTTCGAAAGGGAATTTAACGTAAAATACGATAAAAATACTAAGAACTTGATTCATGGGTGGGGCAATTGTTAAAAATCGATTTAAAAATTTCAATTGTTCGTAACAATTTTAATTTGTTAATATATTTCCTTTGAAGTATTTTTTTTATTAAAGCTCGTCCTTTTACCTTTAAAATGAAAAAAGAATACAATCTCTAACTCAAATAGAACCGGAGTTATGAATTTTTAAAAAATAGTCTTCAAGCCAAAAATCACCAAATTTTCAATCCTTTCTATTTTCCAAAAAAAAAAAAAAAATTCCTCGAATGCGTATCTTTCTTTTTGCATAAAGAACTCGTAAAAAAAGTTTTAGCTGAATCAAAAATGGGTCAGTCATTTTTCGTCCAAATCTGTACGATTTGTAAAAGAACGTCCCATATATGTGACTCTATCTTTATAGCATGGGTTTATCAAATTTTAATAAAGCGTAATATACATATTGCTTTAGTAGAATTTCCCGAGTTGAAATGTTTTTCTCTATGCGTAACTCATAGTCGATATCACCCTCTACACTGAGAAAACTGTTTGGTTTGACCAACCAAAATTTGGTTGGCTCAACAAAAGAATTTGGTTGCTATACAGCCATCAAAACATTTTTATGAGCCAACCAAATTTTTTTGTCGGTTCTTTTTGTTGGCCTAACAAAACTATTTTGTTGGCCTAAAAAATTGTTTTGTTAGCTTAACAAAACTCTTTTGTTGGCCTAAAAAATTGTTTTGTTAGCTTAACAAAACTCTTTTGTTGGCCTAAATATGAATGTAGGTCACAATACACACATTTTTGTAAAAAAATATTATATAAATAAAATATATATAATATAATTTTTTACAAAAATGTGTGTATTATCAGATAATCTGTATTGCCCTACATTCATATTTGTACATCTATATAAATT
>UCOK01016695.1:16842-30004 GCA_900474325.1 Synergus umbraculus
TCAAATATTTTAATTAAGAATTCACTTAGAAGTTTGAGAACCACCCGCTAACTTCTAAAGTGAATTAACCGCTTTTTCAACTCTCCTTTCCCGTTATCATTTGATTTGTGAAGTTTCGTTTTTAATTCTTGTCCTTTGTAAACCTTTTAACTTTCTCATACATCGACAATAAATATAATTGTTACAAATGTCAATTAGGAACTGGGAGTAGTAGGGGTTCATTCGAACATCTCAAAAAAGACACACTTCGTTACTATTCGAACATATAAAAAAGTGCTTTTTTCCTTAACACATTCTCGTTCCACTCTCTTTCTTGAACTCCACACCTCTCTCTCTCTCTACGATTCAACTACAACTCTAGCGCCCTCTCGCCAACACCAATCACACTACTCATTCGTCGAAAAATAGAGCGCGCAAATATGAACTACAAAGTTCTCACAATAATTTTACATAAAAAAGTGCGTCTTCATCCTTAATCACTAAGGAACACATTCTCATCAGTGCACATCAGTTTTAATTATCTTTATTTTTTCGAATTTTTGAAAAGTTATATATCTGACAATTTTTTGTATGAAAAAAAGCCATAATAATAAATAGTTCGACTAATTGAATACTATTAATATCCTTAAACAGAATTTGTAAACTAAAAAAAAATTTTTTTAATTATCATGTTTTTTGGATTCAAGGGTCACAAAACGTCGACATTTGACAAAAAATGGGGGGTCAGATTTTACACAAAACTACTTTACTAACACTAGAGCTTTCAAATATTTTAATTAAGAATTCACTTAGAAGTTACCTCATTTTGTTCAAAAACCTAATTATTTTAAGTTTTTGAATATTTTCCCATTAGTATAATACATTTTTAAAGCGTGTTGCACGCAGCGCCGCCCTCGTGAGAAAATTTCGCACATAGAAACTATAATCACCAAGGAAGCAAGGTCTATGTCTTGAGATATTGGAGTCGGATATGGCTGGTGTAGATGCAGGAAAAATGATAATTCCGTTACATGAAATTTCTCGCGTCCGATAATTCCAAATATCAATTCGAGCAAACATAAACTAGGTTTAAATGATAGTTCGGTTAAACTTAAGTTGGGGAACTTATAATTAGGAAAAAAGGAAATTAGGTTAAATGATCATTATTTGGGCGGTTAGAAATTAGGACAAATTATGATAAAATTAAATTTAGGGATACAGAAATGAGGGACCGTACTTAAATTACGTAATGCATTTTAAGTCTACTTTAAGACCCCCCCTCCCCTTGTAACAATCCGTAACAAAATAGTTTTTGTGAACTAAAATTTTTCCAGGCAAAAGGCAAAAGAGGGAAAATTTATAGGTTTTATATAGAAAAAAATAGAGAGAAGAAATGAATAATGGGGGCTTGATGATAAGTTTGTCGAATACTCACTTTTATAGTCCCAAAATAGCGTTTAATTATTTCGTATCAGAAACGGCGGACATTTTGACTTCCATGATGGAAGAAACTAAATATTGACAGCTGCGACAGTGGCACCCTGCGCGCGCAGCACGTGTTGGCTTCTTGCTAGAGAAATTCTCCCATTGGTCAATTTAATTCGATTTTGAATCGCGCGCCAGATTACAGTCAATTGCAAAATATCTCTAGCAGGAATCAATATTTAGTTTCTTCCATCATGGAAGTCAAACTGTCCGCCGTTTCTGACAGGAAATAATTACACGCTATTTTGGGACTATAAAAGTGAGTGTTCGACAAACTTATTATCAAGCGCCCATTATTAATTTCTTCTCTCTATTTTTTTCTATATAAAACCTATAAATTTTCCCTCTTTTGTCTTTGGCTGGAAAAATTCTAGTCCACACGAAAAGTTGACAGAATTAGCCAGACACGCAACAAGCGTCTCAAAAAAGGGGGTGTCGGGAGCCACCCTACACATTAAAAATCAATAAAAAAAAGAAAAAGAACAGATTAAAACCCCTCAAAAAGTGCGTTTATTGTGGAATTGTATTATCCTTCTAATAATTTTGACATACATTCATATTGCCAGTAGTTATACTCGAATTACTGTCTGGGTGTCTTAACCCTGTTATTGTTGCGCCCCTGGGATCTGAGTTTTTCTACATGAAAAATTTTCAAATTCCATCAGCCTTAATGGAAATTTTTAGAATGTATTTGTATTTTAGTATCTCTACATGCTTTGCAGTTAAAGACTTCTACGTATATCAAAATTCATAAATCGAGTCTGCGTTAATTTCTGGGAGTTATTTGTTTAATTTGCGAATTTTTAAAAATTACGTACATAATTGAAATACCCCCCCCCCTCCCCCTACCGTAACAAGTCGTAACGGAATCTCTTGACCCCGCCACCCCTTTGAGCAGTCTCTTACGTTCCGGTCATAGTAGTGTAAGATTTATCTACCACAATCCGGTATGGTCTAGTGGTTAGGATACCTGGCTCTCACCCAGGAGGCTCGGGTTCGATTCCCGGTACCGGAATGTTTTTTTTTTAAGTAAAGAAACATTTATACAATATATATATATATATATATATATATATATTCCGTTTATTAAGTTTTTCTATAATTAAAATTTTTTATCATAATTATTTTTAAACTAAGTTAACCAAGCTAAGTTAAAGCTCACATGTTCAATCAACGCAAAATTACCAATGTAAAAAAACTTGCGAATACAATATTTATTAAAAAATATTTTCAATGGTTTACATAAATTTTTACGTTCCGAGATACTCGCATACACCTTAAATTTTAAATTAATATTAAAAGAGGTTTCTCGTTTTTGAGTAAAACGGAAGGTTCTACAACTAGGATGCGGATAATCAATTAATTGTAAAGAAAGTGTTAGTTATATAATTTAGAGTAAATATTTATTGAGAACAAGTTCAGCTAAAATTGATTGGGGGGTTAGGTCATAGAGGATAACATGGAAAGTTGGAAAAGGATGCGTAGAATCGATACTTGAATACTGAAGTCTCTTCTCAGTCAATCCTCTATTAAAAAAAAAAGAGATTCAATAAGAAATAGAAAAGGTGAAATTAAAGTAAAATGATCGTTGAATTACATTTGTTTCATTGTTAGTAAAGCTTGGTAATGATTGACCAACAGTGGAATCAGGTCACTCGAGGAGTAGAAGCGACTAAGTCCTGTTGACAAGGCTGTATGATGAAAATTGTTTCATTGTAAGTCCAAAATAAAGGCTGCATAATGATTTTTTTCTAAGTCCGTTGATGGTTTTCTTAACTGACGAGTTGAAGTTAAACTTGTAGTAAAGTAAATTTTAGAAATTTAGGAGACGATGACTGACTGACTTCTTGATTTTATATCCCAAAAATATATCCGAAGGATCAATCATAGTGGTGCATTTTCAGCATGCCCTAATATGGAGTGGGAGGTTTTCTTGTATATTGACGTCAGTTATTGCAGTTAGTCTATTGTTATTATGCCATAGGCGAAAAGCGCCAATTACATTGATGAATTTAAGACATCGATATGTTTTAAAATAGGGTTATTATTTTAGAATTTGATGGTAGTGATGAGGAAGTGAGGACCAAGAAACGGATGTTTTTCCTATCATGATTTAGATTAGCGACTATCTTATTTGTATGTAGGCTTAGAGTCGGTGTGTATCAAAACATAATCCTTATGCATGGGAGAGATATGATAGTTGGACGGAAAGGAGATTCAAGTTTTAAACTCCCTACGCTATGCGTTTGGTAATCGGTTTGAATATTTTCCGAGGCGATGGTTTACATTGTCTTACGACATAGATATTTGAAACTTGCTTCTCTTTACGTGAGTGAAAAGTGAAATTATGAGAAGGGGAGAGATATGGAGTGTTTTTACTTAAAAAGTAAAGTGGTGGGGGAGAAACACGTAATAATAAGACAGGCACACAAAAAAAAAGGTTCTGTTCCCCTAACCAGACTAGTATATCCTTATGTTTTTTGGGTCGCTGAATCCAAATCCGATGTCCGTTTGATCCGACAAAGTCAAATGAAAGGTAATTTCAAAGTCAAATGTGTTTATTCTGCCAAAAATGAATTTTTGACTGCAGATTCTGAAAGAACGCGAAATTTTACGTCTAGACATGTATTTCACTTTTTTGATAACATAACCCGTGACGACACATTTTTTTATTTTTGCAATTGTCATATGAACCCTCCATACAATAAAATGATGATCTTAAGGGTTATGTTATCAAAAAAGTGGAATAAATGTCTAGACGTAAAATTTCGCGTTCTTTCAGAATCTGCAGTCAAAAATTCATTTTTGGCAGAATAAACACATTTGACCTTGAAATTACCTTCAATTTGACTTTGTCGGATCAAACGGATATCGGATTTGAATTCAGCGACCCCCAAAATATATAGGAATAGTAATTTGAATCAATTTTGAAGGATATACTAGTCTGATCCCGGGAATCAGAATAAATTATATGAAATTTACAAATTATATGATGTGCGCATGCACTTATTGTATGCAACCATTATAATTATGTTTTGTAGGTCTGAAAACGTCAACGTCGAGGCTCAGTTACACATTCAAAAACGTTCGTTTTTTGGATACGTGTTGAAGAAATTTCTTTTATCTGGAGATAATTTAAAATTTGGGTGTTTAGTTTTGTTTATAGATTTAAATATTCTGTTTGAGGTGAGATTCCTGAACGTCGTTTTGAACCCTCCTTTGTTGTTTCTTATTGCACAGTCTGATTTCTTGTTTCTTCTTCTCTCTGTAGTTGAAAACGTCTCATTTTCGTCTTCATTTATGTCCACTTGCTCGGAAGCATTGTATCATGATACATTAAGCTTTTGCTGTAATTACTCGGTTACTTTCTGCTGGACTATGAATTTTTCCATTATTTCGTAGGTATTTTTGCCGTATGGTGGAATCTTATTTTCTGTCGGCGACTGCGTCGTATTCTGCGTCTACGTCGTGTTTATTCTTGAAGGTCTCTTCTCTCTATAATAGATTTAAAATTAAAGGTCTCTCCAGAATAGATTTAATTCAGTCGAAGCGCGTGATTTGGGCGTCCAAGTTCACGTGGTACAAATGTACCACACTTGAAATTTATCAAAAAAAAAAATTTTTTTTGTAAAATGAACTTTTTCACCGCTTAAAAACATCCTCTATATGAGGAAACAATAAAATTCTCCGAAGAACTTTAAAATCACTTAAAATTCGTAAAAATCTCTAAAATTCATGGAAACCTCTTTAAATCCTTGAAATTTGCACGATAACCTTCGAGATTTCTTGAAATTACTAGAAAAATAATTCCTTAAAATTTCATGAAACCTTTTCTTAAAAGTCCACGGTAACGACAATATTTAAAATCATATATTATCCCAGATATAATTCCTTAAAATCTCAAAAATTCTTTAAAATTACATGAAATCCTTTAAAATTTCACAAAATCTTTGAACAATCAAAATTTTTCACAATTCTCTAAGAAAAATTAAAATACGTAAAAATCTTTCAAAACTTTTGGAAAATTTAAAAATTAATATATATAATTCTTTTTTCTCGAAACAAAAAATCTTTCAACCTCATCATTAATATTTTTTAATAAAATTTATTTATATTAGATTACTTAATTCTATACGATTAAAAAAACCTTTAACTTTCCTACATTAGCTTTGAATTTTGGTTATTTGAAAACAAAGATAAAAACGAAATTTTTCAAAATTGCAAATAAAAGCATAACCTTTTTCATATTCAATAAAATTTATTAATGATACAGGTCACTCGATTTGTTTGCACGCAAGGAATTTTTCTATCCTGTACAAAGGCTTTGCATTTTGATTATTTGTAAAGTTATTGTCGAAAAATCAATTTTTAAAAAATTCTAAATGAAGATACAAATTTTCAAATTAAATGTTTTGAAAAATCCTTTGGCAAGTTTTGAGATATAGGTGGAGCTAATATTCCTTACAAACATCAATTTATCTACAACTTTCTTTAAGTTAATAGGGCGACAAAAAACGGCGACATCACACACACACACACACACACATTCGGACTATTGATTAGAATGTTGTATTAAACATTTATCAAGAGAGGAAAGTTTATTTAAACCATTTTAAAAATATTGAAAAATGTAATGATTACAAAAATTCTACAGAACCTTTTAAAAATCACGTCAAATCCTTTAAAATTAAGTGATGAACTTTGAAAATCTAAAAAATATTTCTAGCAAAATCTCTTTAAATCCTTTACATACATGTGGTATTTATCACGTGATTTCCATGAGATTTGATAAAAACGTGGGGTTGGTCAAATTTTGGACATTTCTAATAGATTTTCTCTGATGAGAATTTGAAAAAGTTTTTTTGAACCATCCTATTAATCAGCGCCAAGTATCTTAGTCACTAGACCAAACCAAATTGAAAAATCATTTTCGAAAGCATAATATCGGTGGAGGCGGGAGCCCAAAGCGTTCCAAAAAAAATTACTTCCAACTTATGGGGTTATATACACTTATTATTGGAAAAAAATGGTTTTTCACGGGCACTACGCCCGTTGAGCCAAAACACCTTTTTTTCAACACCCTTCGCGGTGTCCATGATAAGTCGAAAATGGATCACCTGCAATTAATCTAACCAAGAGATTTCTTTAGTTTATATAATTTGACTCTACTTGGATGAAGGATTTGTCGAAATAAGTATTTTTGCAAAAATGGTGATGAATTTTCTGAAAAAAAAAAAAGATTTTTAGGGGTCTGAAAATTGAGTTTTTTCAGTCCCAAAAAGAAAGTTTTCTTTCACATGGGAATTCCTTCGTCAAGTATGAGATAATATTGCTATAAAGCAGCCTGAAAAAAATTAGATTGATAGGTGACATGGTTTTTGAGAAATCGTGGACATCGCAACAGCCCTTTTTGAAAAATCACAATCCGACATAATCGCGTTTAAAGGGGTCGCCTCATGTGACAAGCGTTTTTTTTTACACTTTTTTATGAATTTTTTGTGAAGAATAATACGGGCCAAATTGTCTGGTTTTTTGGGGGTATATTTACGAACTATTCAACGGTTATTATACATTTTTTTGCGTTAAAATGTACAGTCCAATCGATTGTAGACATCTGGATTGACATCCATGTCAAAAAAAAGTTGGTGTCTGGTCAACACGATTGCAGCTGTTCTATTAATCTGAAATTAAAAAATCACCGACCGTTTTAATTGGCAGATCTGTGGCTATCGTGTGAACCAGAATTGTGTCAAAATTTAGAATATTTTATTTTTTGTGAGCTGTCAATCATAAAAACACGATTTTCATCATATTTTTTTCTGTTATTTTTTTAATAAAAAATAAATAAATATAGACATCACAATTATTCTGGTTCACATAGAAACTATAGATGTCCTGAGTATACCATAAAAATTTGAGCCTAATCGATCAATTAGTTTTTGAGATATCGTGTTGACTGATGTGAAAAATGACGTTTTGAGAAAAACGCGTTTGAAAGTTTGGGTATGAATGAAATAAAAATCTTTTCCACTTTTTAACGAATCCGAATTTTTAAAAATCCTTTCACACACACATTCTAGATGTGTTTAAGAAGCGATTTGTGCAAAAAAGAAACAATCGATTTTTTTACCCATCACATGAGACGACTCCCTTAAAGGTTCGAATACTTGTAGGTAGCGGCTTAGCGCGCTGTTGACAACTGTAACTTAGGTCTAGTGCTCAGATCTCTATGAGCCGGTTTACACCGTTGAGTGTAAGTATAGTTACGCGCGCGTAGAACTGTTGGCAGGAGCGAATCTTGCGCCTCGAAGAGAGAAAAGAAAGGGTTATCATTCAAGCAAAAAAGAAAAACATAACCCAAGAGGTGAAATCTAAAAAAAAACAAATGAATTTTATAAGTTCTACGCGCGCGTAACTATACTTACACGCGCCTAAACTCGACAGTGTAAACCGGCTCTATGAAATTTGGAGAAAATAATCTTAAAAGAAAGTACTTTAAGAAACTGCAATAAAAAAATTTTCGATTTTTTTCGACCAACACAAGTGTATATAACCCCTTAATGTCATTTAAAATTCGCATAATTTTTGTATTTAATATTAACGTTATTCATTTATTTTACAGTCTGGCAATTCTAGTCGATTAATCGTGATAATGTTGACTGGTCAACGACTGGAAGTAACCTGCGATCCACAAAAAATTACAGCTGGAGAACTATTTCAGGTACGAATATTAATAATACACATTTAAAAAAAAATAATGTCCAAGCGTAGACAAAATTGAAAATTATTGAGAAAATAATTGCTTTCTTGCTCGAGGGTGATAACTAGTTTTACGTTCATAACTTATAATTGAGACAGTTTCTAAAGTTCCTAGTCTACTTGGCATGCTAACTATAAGCTTAGCTGGTGAATTTATTAAATATCGATTCGTTTGAAGTTCTTGGTTATTTATGATGTAAAACAATTTATGGCGAAGAGGCCACCACATTTACTATTCCCACAAAGTTGATAAGTTAACATTTTATACAATTTTCAATTTTTCCAGATTTTAAGTTAAGAAATTGGATCACTCATAGTTTGAATAACTTGAAAAATAACGTTTTTTTTCACTAAAAACTAGAAGAGGTACTTTCTAAATATGGGCATTTTCCTCTACAATTTTTTTTTTTCGACATTAAAAACAAAAAAAATTTAGTGGCACAGTCCTCCAAACGTTCTTATCGTCTTCTGTAAGCCCTGAAATGAGAGGAAAAATTGTGGAAACTTAGTTTCCGAGCTAGGTACGTAAGAGAAAGTGATAACAAAATAAATTAAAAATGTTGTGAATTGTTTACTCTATCAAATTCATTTCACAGCTGATATAAGTATTCATATAAACAGCGCGACGATTGGAAAAGAGAAATAGCGTTTTTTTACGTTGTCTTTTTTGATTTCACAAAAAAAAAAGCAAATGTAATATTTACCTCGATTTCAGGATAATTATTACTTGCAACAAAAAATATTCTCAGGGTAGAGTTGAACATGTCAACTTATTGTATCTTCTTTTGTTTTGATGCGAAAAGATTAAATTTTATTAACAATAAGAGAAGAAATATCTTTGACTTCTCAGAATTATTGCCTTGAAAACTCATTCGGACTTCGTTTACGCACTTACCGATTTATCAACATAGTATACAAGTGTAGAAGAACAGTTTTCCAATAAAAAATTACACCTAGCTATTGATAAATAAGTGTGCCAGCCGAAAAAGTGATTTTTTCCTTAGAGTTTCTCTTCCGATACTATATTTCTAAAATCCTATACTGTTGATCTATTATAGGCATATGTTTCGGTTTGGTGCCATTTTATAGAGTAGAGCAAGTAGAATACAATGCACTTTTTATTTTTTTCAAAGACCGAACGGTAAAATAAATACGGGAAAGAAGCTAATTTAAGATAAATTTCAATAATTTATCATCACAACTTTGAGAATTTTTTTTAAACTTTTACATGATCGGCACACCTATCTAAAATATATTTTTAGTATATGAATATACGTAAGATTGCTTCAAAAAATTTTCAGCCCCCAAAAAACTTCGGTAAGAAAAGTTCAACCCGTGAAAAATTGTAAAATCATAAATCATCACATTAATTTCTAGGATTTTAGGTGGATTCACGGGTTGTAATGGATGGATAATAGCTCGAACCGATTGAAATACTACAGTAACCCTTAAAATAGTATATTTTCTTGGGGAAAATCGATTTCAAGTGTAGCATATCTTATCGATTGTGGTCGAAACTGTGCATCATCACCAAAATGAAAAATTGTAGAGAAATGCCCATATATTGAATTCTGGAAAAACAATTAGAAAAAATGGTCCATATGGAATGCGGACCATATGTATAATACCCACGAATATCGACATTACTTCTGAAGATCTGTGAAAAGGAGAAAGTGGCTCTCTATTCAAGGAAAAGTCAAAAAGTCAATAATATCGCCATCGCAAATTTTTTAATGATAAACGATGAACGAGCAGGAGCTCCAATCTAAAACGGGCCTCTCTTCAAACTTAGGCAGTCACCAATAAGTTTGAGAGCTGGCTTCGTCTGATAAGCGGTTCAATTTATCGGGCGATTATTTCGGTCCACCAACTTTCATCTGAAAGGTATCATACCTCGCGATATCCTTCGTTAAATTTCAAAGAGTTGCCTTTTAATATTCCGAAATCCATTAAAATATAATAACTTTTATTCTCTTAAAATCAAGAACAAATTTGCTCTCGTAAAGAGGTCGTATTTTATGGAAAAACAGTGTTTGCAATTCACCTCGTTAAATAAGAGATTGAGCTTGAAATTGAGTAGAAATTCAGAAAGGCTGAAGAAATTCAGTTAGGTTCGTAGAATTAATCTTGTCACCTTGGTGAACTATTTATTCAGTTTAAAAAATAATAGAACTTAACTGGTGAAAATCGACAGCTCAGGAAAATCTTGCAATCTCGATGCTCTGAATTCTGGAAATAGTGCCATTAATGACCTTTTAAACTCTGCAAATCTCATTTCAGGCTATCGTGCAGGAAGAGGGACTCAATGAAAACTTCACTCTGGGATTAGCTGCCTTATTGGCCGGTGATTTCGCATTGCTACCGCCAGATACAAAATTGAATAAAGTTGCCCCTCCAGGTTGGTTAAACAGTGGTAAAAGCAAGGGTCTTCTGGGACTTCCGGCAAGCTTTATGCTCTACTTAAGGCTCCGATTCTTCCTGCCTTCACTTCGCGGAATAAGGTAATTTCATATTTCCTTAATTTCAAGAAAAATAGTTGTCTTTCCAAATAACACCAAATCACCAATCTGTACAGGAATATGTAGAGGGATCTATTACTAAAGAATTCCTTTAAAGCTACTCTTAGCTATAAGTAAAATCTAAATAAAATTTTAATTTCCATTAAGAGTTGGTAGCTATATACATAGAAAAAACGAAGGATAAAGTTTATATCGACTTCAGGGTAAAGATTCGCTGCAACAAAAATTAACCTTGTCGAATAAACTTTACACTAAAAGAAGATCATTTTGTGTTTTTAAACTGTCTCGGGATGATTTTTCAGTGAAAAAGCGTCGTCTGCTATGCGGTTGACAACAGTGAGAAAAACAACAAAGTATGGATAAAGTGGGTCGGAATATCAGGACATAAAATTTTAAAAAGCGTTGTACCTACTTTAATTTCATTAAAAAAATAATTTTACTTATCTCGGACTAATAAAAACATATTTTTCGTTACTGATAATTAGGAACTTTTGACACCTGTAGAAGAATCGCCATATTCACTGATCTTCTTAACCATAAGATTGTACATAAGTTGTGAGATCCGTCGGTATTACAGTTTAACATGGCAGGCTGTTTGTGTGTCAATTTATTGCTTTATTCCGAGTCACCAAGTAACATGTTTTTTTAACATCTGATGTTCTAATATGTAGCTCAATTTTACTCATATTTTGTTGTCCTTCGCACTACTGCGAAAGACGTAGCAGACGACGGTTTTTATTCCATCGTAGGATAAACTTTCGCCAAATAGCGTGTAAACTTTAACCCCGGAAAATTTTATCTGCAACAAAATGTAACCATAGTTTTTTCTGTGATACCTGGGTGATTGCATGTTTGAAGCTCGTATTTCTTTAGACATTAAAAGTTACATCAAAACGTCTCGTATTTTAGTGTAAATCAAGGGGTTTAGCTAATAAGTGGGTGGTACTCGACGGATTGGGAGGTAGTCCTTAATGTCCCATTAATCTCTCGTACGCAGGATCGATATGTCGAGTTCAAGCTGCAATGATGTTGACGATATGGTTCAGGTTCATCCCTCGGACTGAACCGTGATGGGTATTCGTACTATTGCTATCAGTATTCTCGTTATATATCTGGTCACGCATGTTACGTTGCGTTACTACTCTCTGTAAACTCTACAATTTTGTGATTACCTTCTATCATCATTTTTTCAAGCCTTCTGAAACTAATTGAGCCAAGAATCTTGAATAGTTTTGCGGAAATTAACAATGTTTTCAAGAAATGAAAAAAAAAACGTTTTTTAACCATTAATAACTTCAGCAGTTTTTGAGATATTTGAACGGCTCTTACACCAGAGTATTAGAAATCACAGCCGAGTGCAGTGTTATCACTGCTACTTTTAGTTTCTTTACTTTATTTTTAAATGGAGAAGAAAACTTACTTAAGGGCAAGTGTTACCATATGAGCAAATTTAACCTCTTTATCAACAATTTTTGTTTGCATAAATTTTTATTTGAAATTTTCAATATTTTAATATATTATTGCACATATTTTTGACTGTAAAAACATAAACTTTCATTACTTTTTATAAACATCTGGCCAAAATATGCGCGACTGGAAAAAAAAAAAACGGTGACCATGATTTCTCCATTCTGGATCATCTGAAATAGAAAACCTAAATTGATTCTTAAAGAGTACGTAAGTCGCTATGGTATGAACCACAATCATTAAAAAATATTGATAAACGTACAAATGTTGGGAGTTTTTGTGTTTTTTCGTCGTTTTTTTCCCGTTTTTACAACATTAATTGTGACAAATTGTTATTAAATATTAATTGAAAATTATGACCATGTGGTTCACTCCATAACGATTAGTTATCTGTACATTTAAAAAAAAAAGAATGAAATCGGTTATATAGATCGGCTGGAATCGTGGTTACCACCTCAGAAATCGATTCCGCGATTCCAGCCGATCTATTTAACCGATTTCATTCTTTTTTTTTTAATGTACAGATAACTGATGCCTATGACGTGAACCATGATCATATTTTTCAATTAATATTTAATAACAATTTGTCACAGTTGTAACGTCTAAAATATTTATTTAAAGGAAAATCAAAATAACTCCTTCTTATCTTCCCTAATTTCCTCGTTTTGATTAACCCTCGTGAGAAGGCTAATTCGGGATGAGGATAGCCAACAGGTTAGCTAAGAAACGTTACAACACAGGGTTTGACCTTGATATAATGAGTTTATTTAGATATTAAAAGATATTTGTTACAACAAATAGAAAATGATTATAATTATTAAATGAAAATAGATATTTATTATAATTTAATTTGGTATATGTCGAAGGTTAAATGTTGATTAAAAGAGATTTGTTATAAACAAATCCTCAAGCAATAAACAATGTTTTCAAACAAATAAATTATTTAGACATTT
>UCOK01016699.1:0-15631 GCA_900474325.1 Synergus umbraculus
CCTTGGAAATCTCTTAAAATTCCACGAAATAACTTCAAATTAAAATACATTAAAATTTGTAAATAAAAATTCTTGGAAACAAAAACCTCACAAAATCCTTTAAAAATCAAAAATAATTTTTGAAATTTTTTTTAATTCCACAAGGAATATTGAAATTTCTTAGAAACATTTTAAAAATGTCAAAATTTCTTTAAATTTTTACGAATTCCACGAAAAACTTTAAAATCTCTAAAAATACGTAAAGATCTCTTAAAATTCTTGAAAACCTCTTGACATTCCATAAAATTTTACAAAATCTTTCATAAATCATAAAAATCTGGTGAGGTTCTTTAAAATTTCAATCAAATCCCTTAAAATCGCTTTAAAAAAATCAAAATTTCTTAAAATTCTTAAAAGCCTTTTAAACTCTTTAAAAATTCCAGGAGAATATTTGAAATCCCTTTAAATTTCTGAAAACTCTTCCAAGTTTCTTAAAATCCTTTATAATTCCATGAAAAACTTTTAAATCCTCTGAAATACGTAAAAATCTCTTAAAATTTTGTAAAATTCCACAAAATCTTTTAAATATTATACAAACTTTTTGTAATCCCTTTAAATTCCTAGAAACCTTCTAAAACTTTTAAAATTATTGAAAATCTCTTGAAATCATCAGAAACCCAAAGAATTTCAAAGAATGCCTGGAAATTTTTTATAACCCTTTGAAATCCTTGGAAAGTTTCTAAAATTTGTTAAAAAAAATATAAAATTGATGTATTCAATACGACAAAAATAACACAGCATAAATATCAATTTCTATTTTCCCTGACAACTACTCGCATTTCCCTGATAAATTTTTTTTCCTTGACATTTCCCTGACTTCCCTGACTTCCCTGACATGTGGCCACCCTGAAGTTGTTAGATATATCTAGAGTTATTGTAGATTAAGATAGCTTTTTTTGATGTCGAATCATTGTCAGTCCTAAATGGACTTCCTTAACTTTTTATCGACACTTACTTAAAATCTGGAAAGAAGTGCAGTTATATTCATCTATTTAGAGAGTCTCTAGACTCGAAGTTCGATGAGCCGAGAGTTCAAGAGCTACCTATCAGAACGTCATCCATCATCATAACCAACCCTCCACAGAGGCAAAAGTCTCAGGTCGGCGGGAGTGCTTTGTAAAATTCCCCAAAGCACCGATCCTCTCTGATCGATTACTAACCGACACCTTAGTACTGTAACCTCTGATCGACAAGGGTCTTTTGACCTCTTTTCAATTCCTTTCAAAGATAAGTATATCATGAATCAATTAGTCATCTCTAAATTTTGAAACTTCATTTCCATTTAAAACAATTTATTTTAAAACTTATTTGATACACGGAGAAAAATGGATATTAAAAAGTAATACCTAGCTATTATGAGACGACTATCTAGAGATATTTAGATATAATATCTTGATATTAAAACTCAATATCCAGATATTAAAATATATAATCCAAATATTGCTATAGAAGCAACAAAAATTGTATGGTTGTGCCAGTCAAATCTTGGTTCTTTCAACAAACTTTTTGTTGAACCAAGAAAATTGATTTGAACCAACAAAATCTCATCTTTGTTGCTTCTATAGCAACAAAATTTTTTGTTGTCCGCGCCAAACATTTTTCTTAGTGTGGATATTAAATTTGAATATCTGGATATTAAGTTTTAATATCAAGATATTACTTTTTAATATCCATTTTTCTCCGTGTAATCCAATTCATATAGATTTCTAAATATATGGTTAATTTAAATTTAGTCTTTTTTTAAGAACTTATTTTAGTTCAGATTTACTTCTGAACGTCTAATTCAGATGAATGTAAGAAATGTAAGCTGAAATACTAATTTTTAAAATGAAAATGAAATTTTAAAGAAAATAAAATTGTAAAGAAAATGAATGATTAAATTCGATTATTAAAAGGAGAAACATTTTAACGCTTTTTTACGTTATTGGTGTTAATTCGTGCTATAGATGAAAATTTCCAGTTTCAAATTCAATAAGGGATCCTAATTTTCAAGTGAGTGATCAAATTTTGGCCAGTGAAATGGTATTCTCGCCTCAAGCGGCACTAACGAAGCGCAAACGTCATCCGCTTCCGCAAGAACGTACTTGGTTGAACGTAAAACAATGATGGAACTGCATCGGTACTTTTCAGCAATTTCGAGCACTCGCTCCCGAGAGGATGCAACTTCCGGGATAAATCAAATAGGTATTTCTGAACGAGAGAACTCTCACGGGGTTGAGTGGCTGAGAACGGTAGAAATACGAATAGGAGGATTAAGTCGAATCGTCGATCCAAATTATAACCAAGTGTCATAATAGTCTTAAAAATCAATTCTCTCCAATTTATTCCCCCCTTTTTCGAATTAAATACCATAATATGATCATATCTTTTTCAATTCTCTATACATTATTTATTATTTAATGTTTTGTGTAATAAGATTTTCTTTGACTAAGTAATGTGAAAAAAATCATACTATTATTATACTTATATTCATTTATAAAGAATTTTCCAAGGAGCATTTCTTACCTTCAGACCCAAGAACTCATTGTTCACATTCTGAAACAAAAAGGAAAATATCGTTATATTCAAGAATTTATTATAACAGAAATATAATCTATATATAATATCTATATGTAAATAATACATAAGGTAAACTGACTTAATATGTTTATTGGTTCTTTGAATTATCCAGCGATTTAAAAGCGACTCGAAGGATAGAAGTTTCGAATTTCGATTACTTTAATAAGATTGAAGTTTAAATTTTCTTGGAACTTGACGAAGAAAGATGAATAAAGTTAGAGTAAGAAAGTAATGTAAAGAATCAGAGCGAACGTTTAATGAACCCGTGATAAGATTTAAAAACATTTGAAGCACTTTAAATTAAAAAGCCAATTTACAACTTTTTACTACTTTTTATAAAGATGACGTCCTAATCAAGCAGTTAATTCAATTATCTAATCATTCACTCAGAAAAATATTTTATACAACGAAATATGTTTTGTTGGCTGAAATAAATTTTTGTTAGTTCAACCAAACGATTTGTTGGTTTAACAAAACGTTTTCTTGACCCAACAATAATTTTGTTGCATAAATACCAAGAAAATTATTTTGTTGTCCGAACCAAATCTTTTTCTCAGTGTTCTATCATGATTCTTGTGTTTGTTTTAAATTATTATTAGCTGAGAACATTTTAGATTACATATTATTCAACATGTTGATGATTCTCTCGAAATCTCATAAATATGAATAATTCGGCTGATACTCTCGCATAGAGATGGTTTGTTTAAGTTTGGAGAATAAGCGCTAGGGGATTTGGCACACGCTTATAATCTAGAATTATTTCGGACTAATGCATGAATATGCAGAGGGTTTCGGAACCAGTTCAGTGTTGGAGAGTGATTATTTTGGTACAAGGAGTCACTATAACAATTCGAAAGCGCAACCTTAGTGGAGTTCGAAGCGAACAACTTGATACCACCGGATGATGCCAGGGGAAGTCACCCATGAACCAAAAGTTTCTTAATTATCGAGCTTCGGAAGTACGCGAATAACGTGAGTCAATGTGAACGATCGTAGTATTCTTCCTCGATCGCGTGGGGGAGTAGCTTTTGCTGTACCTCTTCACTTTTGCCTTGCGTTGCGATGCAGAAAGAGGAGGAAAAGAAAAAGAAAATGAGAGAGAACTCGAAATCGAGCGTCAGCAACAAGGGACGCACGAACGAATCGAGACCATAATGAAATCGGTTTTCGCTTAGCGCGCTTTCAAGGAGCCTTTATTAAATTCGCGATTCTGGTTTTTTTTATTTGACTTATCGTCTAGCTGAATTCTCTTGACTCCCCCTTTTTTTGCCATGCGATATCACCCATTGCGACGTTTTTTTAAAGTTCAATGACGCATAATATTGACATGCATTGATTTTAATGAAAATCTGAAAAATAATATTTTAAAAAGGGATTATTATTGATATTCTTTTCTATCTGCTGCGGATTTGAAGAATATGTATGTGGTACACATGTACAGTACAATGTACTATTCACAGAGGGATGAGAAACGCACCCTCAGGAAGTTTCCGAGCATGACAGTAAAATATATCTCCACAAAAACTGTTCTTTTATATTGTCGAAAATTTAACAGGGCATTGGTAAAAGAAAGGAATCAGCCATGCGAATTGACCATTCCCATAAAACAATGAAAATGGAACAATGACTTTTTTTTTAATGAGATTTTTGAAATAATTTTATAGAATGAAGATGTTTTTATGGACATATTTTACTATGCATCTAATTAGATTTCATATGACACGATAGCTTTTATTTTGGGCTGAAGTTTTAGACGACTACTTAGCCGAATTTTTGTCTTCTTCAAAAATTTCGAAATATTTTAAACGATTTCTATTTAGAATAATTTTAAATGATTTCGAAACGTTTAAATAAATTTTAAGTGATTCTAAGGATTTTCAATGAATTTCAAATGAATTTAGGGGATTTTAAGAATTTTAAAGAGATTTTAAGATATTTTGGGGGATTTCGTGGAGACCTTAGGATATTTTGACTAATTTTAGGGAATTAAAAAGGATTTTAAAGAGACTTTAAAGGATTACGAAAGATTTTAAGTGATCTTCAAGGATTTCAAGAGAGTTCAAGCAAATAAGAGATTTTTAAAATAATTAAAGGATAGGAATTTAAAGAAAGTTGAAGAGATTTAAAGATATTTTAATAAATTCCGATGGATTTCGAAATATTTTTAACGATTTTAAGATATTTCAAGTGTTTGCATTAAATCTCAAGGAATTTCAAAAGAGTTAAAGGATCCGGTTTAAAAACATTAAAAATAATTTAAAACGATTTTAAGGCATTTAAATACATCTTATGTGATTTTAAGGAATTTCAATGGATTTCAAATGAATTTAGGGGATTTTAAGAATTTTAAAGAGATTTCAAGATATTTTGGGGGATTTCGTGGAGACCTTAGGATATTTTGACTAATTTTAGGGAATTAAAAAGGATTTTAAAGAGACTTTAAAGGATTACGAAAGATTTCAAGTGTTCTTCAAGGATTTCAAGATATTCAAATCGATTTCAAGAGAGTTAAAGCAAATAAGAGATTTTTTAAATAATTAAAGGATAGGAATTTAAAGAAAGTTGAAGAGATTTAAAGATATTTTAATAAATTCCGATGGATTTCGAAATATTTTTAACGATTTTAAGATATTTCAAGAGTTTGCATTAAATTTCAAGGAACTTCAAAAGAGTTAAAGGATCCGGTTTAAAAACATTAAAAATAATTTTAAATGATTTTCAGAAATTTCAAGGAATTAATTCTAATGAAATCCTTTAAAATCCCTTAATCCCTTAATTCCTTAAAATTGTTTAAATTATATAAAAATCCCTTAAAGTTCATTAAAATTTCTTGAAATATCTTGACATCTATTCCAATTCCTTTAAATTTGTGAAAATTAGTGAAAGTTCTTGAAATCTTATAAAATCTTTTGCAATCCTTTAAAATCTTTTTAAAATTCTTTAAAATTTTATGAAATCTCTAAAAATTCTAAGAAAAATGCTGGGTATAAATTTCTACCAGGGAATATATAATAATCGTACCTATAATAATCGAAACTGCAAAGACGTCTGAAATTTCAACCTAACAGCTTTTATTTTGAGAAAAATCATTTGCACTCAGACAATTTCATACATATATTCAATGTTAATGTTTGCCGTGAATAATTTGTTGAAAGTTATGTATCAAACAGTGTAGAAAATTAATCGTGCGTGTTTTATTTGAAAGTCCAGCAAGGTTAAAGTGGTAGCACATACTCGTACCATGTATCCAGAAACTATCTCGGTTCCCGTGATTTAATGAAAAGTGAAGCAATCTCAACGTTTGCCCAAATTATTACCATTATACGTCCACGATATCAAGTGTAAGGACAAACTTAGTCGCCCTTTGCTTGCCAAGAGGTTGTGGAACTTGTTAAATTAGTTTTAGATACAGTTGGTTAGGCCAGTACTCTAGAATGCGTTGAATATTTGACGCTGAAATGGCTTTCATTAATGACTGTGGCGTACTCAAAGTACACATTATGTATTCTACTTACTTTGTCACAATCCTCCTCTCTTATAACTCGTAATATGCTCTACTAATTTTAATCTTCAAAGGAAATTTATTAGTTTTCAGAATTATCTCATATTCCACATATTTTTCATATAGTTCCTGACGTCGCTTCAATTTATTTCCCTAGGAATTTTCATCAAAACTTTTTTAAGAAAAATAAAGAGACAAAAAAAAAAAAAATGTGTTTCAGAGAAGTGCCCAACGGACAGAAACTTTCAAGAGTTGAGCAGTTCTCTTGAGGGTACTTCTCATAATATAATTACTACGATGTACCAACAAATTCTAACATAAATCCGATGTTGGAAGAACTGGAATAACAACACATTTTTGTTAGGAAGTTCGTCGATCGAAACTTTTTTTTTATACTCTTACAGACTGTAAAAGGTTCTTTTATCCCTTTAAATCATTAATACCAATTTATCGGTTTTATGATTGATAATTTATTATTTCTAAGTGATACTGGTATTGGTTGGACTAGAATAGAAATATTTTTTTGAAGAGAATTTTTCAGCTTTTCATATTGCAATGCAGGTTTCATGTGAAATAAAAAAAATGCTCAATGCATTGTCCCGAATAATGACTTTAACATTGAATGACTTCTTTGTTTTTATTCTTCGATTTTCACTCAGCTATTTCTATGTAGGATATCATGCTTGCCGCGAATACTGTAATATACTGAAACACGCGAAGCTATTGAATTACACGTCGACCTCGCTGAGGGAATAAAACTGAAGGTAGCTCATCGTGAAGTTTCAACCCCAAATTCCTCCAACACTACCTTCAATTCCATTTTCCTTTCATCTCTCTTTTACTGCAACACACGTATACATCCGGTATGTCACCTTTCTCACTTCATGTCGCTTTTCTCCCTCGCGAATGTTGTACAATTTGTACAAATGTCGGAATGTGTTTCTGATTTCCAGACGATATGAACTACCAGATTTATCTCTTAATCTCTCAGCTCTCAGCAACGGTTATCATAATGTATCATTTCGTTACGAAATAAGAACATCTCTGTTATAATATAGTTGATATTTAGCAATGGTATTTTTAATTGAAAAGAGAATTTTGTAATATACATCCACAACTTTACGATATAGTGCTTCTTTCACGAAGAATAAACTAGTTTCCTCTCTATCGAAAATAATTAAAACTTTATTATAAAATATGGAAGAGACTGGCTTCAAAGAGAGAATTAAAAAACTCCCGGAAAGAAAATTAAGAATATATAAAGCAGCTTGCATGAAAAGTAATACTGAGAATATTTCAGTGTATAATTCAAATTTTAGTAATTTAATTAAACTGTCCTCAATTTAACGGACAAATTGAAATTGTTGGAATGAATTCAGATTGAATACTGAATGAAAAATTTTGCATTTTTAAGAAATTAAAAGTTTACAATTTCAAATTGGATTCGTGCTATCTGGTTTGAGATATAAAAGAGCATTTCGCATTTAAAAGTGTTATAGTAATAAAATAATAGGAAAGAAAGGAAACAAGATAATTTCATATAAAAATTCTAATTTTAGAAAAATTAATTTAATGAATTAACTCTTTTTTGTCTCCTTAACACACCTAGGTACACATTTATTCTCCGACCACACGTGAGGATTCAAAATTTGCAACAAACGTCACTTATTCACTGTCCACAAATTTACATTCAGCACGCGAAATTCCGTCTTCGTAATAAATTTAATTTAAATTATTCTGAGTATTCTGTGAGTGAAGTATGCGAAATCGACTTTTCTTTCACAGGTGCAATTTTTATACTGCAGCAATATTTTTTCAGCATTCAAATTCATATCACCGTTTCCGTAATTCGCAGTAACTGGGAAATTATTTTTGCTCAGGCGTCTAAAACTGAATAACTCACTTTAGAGAAATTATAAACTTTTTCTTTTTGAAACTTTTTAACTAGATGTGATCATTCACTCTGACAGTTTTTGCTCTGAAATCGCAATAGAAATGGAAAAGAAAAAATTATACTTTTTTTTTATCACGTGTTTGACAGATTCTAACTGGCTGGGAAATGTATAAGTACTTTTTTCTGTACTTATTATTATAGAATTTCCGCAACTAATTATTTTCCTATACTTTTTTCTCGTGAATAAAGAAAGTTTTGTATTTTTAGTGGAGATTTTTAATGTTATTAAAGTAATGAGCGTTTTATCATTTTACTGTCATCCTATCTCGTTATTAAAATATGAGACGACTATATAGATATTTAAATGTAATATCTAGGTATTAAAACTTAGTGATGCTCAGATATTAAATTACATGAAGCCAGAATATCTGGAATTTATATTTAATTAAGTGTATACTAAGTTTTAATATTTAGCTTTAATATTTATAGATATTATATTTAAATATTTAAATGGTCGTTTCAGAATTTAGTAACGAGATATTACACTTTAATATCTATCTTCTCCGCGAATATGCGTTATAGAGAGAGGAATGTCTCATTTTCATCTTAGACATATTCAACCCCATCGGGGATTATCCGGCGGAGATTTAGCTCACAACACAACTTCATAATTCAGTTCAGAGCTGGAAATTTCTGACTTTAATAGTTTTGAGCTCTTCGCCAGAAGATCGATGGGATTAAAAGGAGTTAAAGTTCAAGTTCCTTGGCAAGTTTTGTAGCTATATAGATTTCATCGAATGAAAGTTACATTTAGGGACCGAAATGATTTCTCAAAAGTTACTTATAGATATTTTAATGGTAATACTGAATAATTTTTTAATTTTGAATTTATATTATAGAACCACACAAAGTTAACGGTAAAAGATTTAAAGTTTAATTTTAAAACATGTTTGAAGATAAAAATACTTTATGCTACCTTTCCACAAATCAGCCTTAGACTGCATTGAAACTCATTTCGTTATGTCAAAGCCAACGTACCTCTGGGTACTATTATAATCGATTTTAATATTCCGGTCTGCTTCAGAAAGGAGAATTTTTCCTTTTATATTTTTATTAACTATTTCGTACTTGTCTCAGAAAATTTCACATTTATTCATAATATAAAGGAAGTATATTTATCATGAAGAATTATTTGCAAAAGAATTTTTTTGTTATAAAAGAATCAAGAAAGAAACCTGCAATATTTAATAGTGTCACTGCTACGTAATAAATATTTTCTATTTCTTTCATATATCGACATAAACAAGCAACCGCACATAAATTGGTTTCAACTTCTGATGTTTAGATCGATAAGAAGAGAGTTCGGAGAACTTTCTCTCTGAAAAATTAATTTGTTTTGAAATAACCACCACTGCATTTATTTCAGTAAATAAAAAGCGGTATATTATGAATTTTTATCGGAATAGTAAAAAAAACCGGTCCGAAACTTCCATACACAATTTTATCTTTTATAAACATCTATTAATTTTCGTATAAAAAATATATGTTATTAAAACGCATAAAAAACTTAATATTCCGTATTTTAAAATTTATATTCCTATGTGAAATTCATACACTGATTTTCCTTCTTTATTTTAATAACATATCAGTAATATAATAAACCAATATTTAGGTCAACATTTCATTCTCATTAACGAATTCCAATTAAGAAATGAGATTCTGGAAGTAAAATTAAGTAAATCAATACACAAACCATTAATAAAACGGTAGCAGAGATGACAAATTTATCTTGAAGTAATTTTAAAACTTCAATAATAATAATTGACTACCTACTTAACACTCAGGTGTAAAATATTAGGGCCATCGATCTGGACTCTTTTGACCTATGCATTTGAAATCACATCACGAGAGAACGTTCACTCTGAACAATTTTGCGCACACTGACTTCCAAACTGTCAAAAACATCCAAGTATTTCCAAGTCACTGTAATTTGTTTTCATACATGCTTAATGTATATTTGTATATAATGGATATTTGGCGAATTTACATCACTCACTCGCGAGCATTTGAGCATAGATTAATTGCGAATAAATAAAAAATATAATAGTGAAATTTAGAATAGTTTCTAAACTATTGTTCGAGTAAGCGTGGTGGCGGGAAGGTTTTACGAAAAAGGTCGATGCACGTGGTACCGCGACGTGCGCCCACGGTAGACTGGCACCGTCCTCAGCCGTCTGACTCGATCCTGACTCTTCCTACTGGGTGGTTGGCTGACTAGATGGTGCTTTTGCCGCTTTTGCCTGACAATGTCGAGGCTAGCCGCTTACCAGCCGGTCTGTCAGCGTACCTACCGCTACCACTTCTGAGGGCTGGTATCACCTGATTAAGGTCGCAGAAATGATGAGCCAATTTTCAAAATTTATCGTTAACAGGATCCGCGGCAACGTACACACAAAAGTCGACATTGGCGTTTCGCCTTCCCTCACGCACTAATTTACTTATGGCCCTATACCGTGTTCTGGCTTCATAAATTTAACTCAAAAAAAATCTGATTAGAATAACAAGAATTCCGGTTATTCTAACTAGAGAATAATGTTGAATGTGATCTTACTGTCAATTCTAGTTTATTTTTTTTTGATTTATCTTATAAAAGTGGTGTCACGAAATGTATCGAAAATCTCGCATACATTGTTGTTGCAAACCTGATTGGTTTTTGAACACTCAGAAAAAAAACCTTGTTTTAAATCAAAACTTTTATTTTAATAACTCAAATTTAAAATTGCCTTATATTTTGTTTAATTCAAAAAAAATTTCTTTTAATCAAAGAAATGTTTCTTTGGCCGTATATCAATACTATGATTTCTTTGATTCAAATAAGGTTTCTTTCATTCGAAGAAACTGTTTTCTGGGTGAATGACTTGAAGTTGAAAGAAAAGGAAAAGGAAAACCTTTGAAACACATTAAAATTTGTTAAAATTTATTTAAACTGACAAAAACGTATTGAAATCCCTTAAAAATCCACAAAAACGATTAGAATTATAAATGTGTTCAAAATCAAGTTAAAACTCGTAAAAAGATAGTCAGAAATTAATGCACATGAAATCTTTACGTATTTTACAGAATTTTAAAAATATTTTAAAAATCTTAAGAAATTTTGATTTTTAAGGAATTTTAATGTTTCTCATGAAGTTCTAGAGGATTTTACGAGATTTTTTATTGTTTTTTTTTAAATTTTGTGGAATTTTGAAAAGTTTTGAACAATTTTAAAAGACTTTTAAATATTTTAAGGGATTTTAAAGTTTTTCGTTACATTATAAAGGATTTTGAGAATCTTGGAAGAAATTTTAAGGAATTATAAATATTTTCGTGGAATTTTTAAGGGATTACAAGAGATATGTATAATATTTAAAAGATTTAGTGGAATTTTAAAAAATTGTGAAAAGCTTGTAAGAATTTTAAGACATTTTGATTTTTAAAAGTAATTTCGAAGGATTTAAAAGCTTTTCATGTAATTTTAAAGGATTTTAAGAGGATCTGTTAAAATTTCCTTAAATTCCTCGAAATTACAGAACCTCATTTAAAATTCCTAAAAACCACTTAAAATTCATGCAAAGCTTTTGAAATCCCTTAAAATTTCACAAAAATTTAGAAAAATATAGAAAATTTTAGAAATCGTTTAAATTCGTTTAAAATTTACGAAATATCTTTTGAATTTCGTGAAAATTCCATAAAATCCCTCGCAATTCTTATAAATCTATTAAAATATCTTAAAATTTCACGAAAATTTAGAAAAATGTAGAAAATTGTAGAAATCGGTTAAATTCGTTGAAATCTTTTAAAATTCTTAGAAACCTCTTAAAATTTCCTCAAAATTTTAAAACATTTGGAATTCCTTAAAATTTATAGGGATTACAAGAAATGTGTATAATATTTAAAAGATTAGTTGGATTTTAAAAGGACTTCATGAAATTTTAAGAGCTTTTTAAAGAAGTTTAAGGAATTCAAAGAATTTTAAGGAATTTCAAAGTTCCTTGTGGAATTTTAAAGGATTTCACAAATTTTTAATGATTTTCTTAATTTGAATCAACAAGCTTTTATTAATTTTTTAATGACTTAAAGTTGTAAGTAATTAAATAAATAATTGTTGGTCTGCTAGTTATAGAAGTTTTATTATAAAAGCTTACATTTTTCGCAGACAGAATTTGCCACTCTGATGTGATCTTTTTTGCCCTTGTCTCTTTTATTTTCTATATTTCCTTTATTTCTCTTTTCTTCTTTACTTCTATTACTCTCTTTTCTCTATGGTGTCGCTTTTTCTCTCCCTGAGACCTCAACTACAGCTTTATAACATAGTTTCTTTTAGATGCTCTGATAAGCCGTGTTTCAACCCCTTTTAAAATCTTTTCCAAGGTGAAAAGTGAAATATTTACTTTGGGTTATATATGTATCACAAAATAGATTTAAAAACATATTTTGCCAACAGGATTAACGTATTGTTTCTTGAAAGACGTTTTCCGAACTTAAGGCTCAAAGAGCCAATCATTTTTTATTATCCACTTAGTTCTATCCATTAATTACATTCTCAAGTCTGTTATTATTGTACTGTTCCATAAAATACTTTATGTGTACAACTACGTGGATTTTATACGTGTCTTTATATAGTCAGTTCTTAAACTAGCCATTCTAGGATATTTACACAGGAGCTAAAACACACTTTGCTTCACGTGCGAAGGGTGAATAGATTGCAGTAATTATTCACGATACACAACGGGTAATTTGCATTTATTTAATACCTACGCAATCAATCTGTCCATAATCGATAAAATCATTTACAAATCTAAAGCTTTAATATATTTCGTCACATCTTTGAGTTTATATAGACTTTTTATAATAAATAGTTGATAATAATAGATGATAATAATAGTTCTCTAAATTGTTCACATTTTAGATCGACTGGCATTTAAGCTCTGGCCATAAACGTCGTACTTTGACACAAGGAACAGGAGATGATAAGGGATATTAGCCGCTTTCGTCGATATTAAGGCAAGATCAACCTTCTAATTTCAGAATGCCTGAAGTCAGATCTGCATGGAACTAAACCAAGGCGAGGTGGGTGGAAACAAAGATCCACAGATCGAGGTGGGAAAGGGAGAACTGTCGAACTTTGGTAATTAGTGGGAGTTTCATGTATGAACCTGTTCCTGTTCACCGTTCAGTGTCAGAGCCACATAGACTATGTTCATTCCTTCTTCCTGTAATGTCGTCCCCGAAAAGAATAACAGAGTTGACACACCAAAACTACAAGGCTTCATATTGGTCCAACTCCTTTTTTTATTCTTTCCTCCATAGTATTCATCTAGCTTTAAATCACACACCATCGTCACCATGTCATTTTGTTTGACAATTTATATTCTTCACCGGCATTCGCTCACATATATGGCTTCCGATCTCTCCCCGTTCATTCGCCGCAAGAATTTCATTAATTGCATATTCTACATGAGCGAGCCTGCAAAGTTTTAGAGCTCGTTTGTCATGCGGCGATCCAGAATGATCACCGTGTTGCTACATCGCTAACACATTGGACGGTTTGATTATGCATCTTGCGAGGATTGATTTTAATAGCGATTTTTTATCACTTCTACGTGTAATTTATGTATTTTTCCCACCCCTTTTTCTATATCCTTTCTAATCTAGAATTATCTATTCTCAAAAGATGATTGAGTCGAAGTCGAAATATCGTAACGCCTATTCGGCACTCCTGATTCGTCGTGTAAGTATCGATAGTGATTTTCGACAATCGATATTTGCCGCATCGTAAATTCCGCGTGAATTGAAATTGAAATTTTGATTTTGTTTTCGTTAATAATCATTTTGTGACGAGTCTAAACTCAAAATAGGTACATTGAAAATCTAGGAATTTTAAGGGAATTTTAAGAAATTTTTAAAGATTTCATGGGAGATAATGGAATTTTAAATGTTATGGTAGAATTTTAAAGAATTTCAAGAAATTTCTCGGAATTTTTAAAATTTTTCATGACTTTGATCAGATTTCAATCAGACTTGAAAATATGACTTTTAAAATATGTATTTTGTGGGATTTAAATAAGGAATTTAAAACTGTATAGGGAATTTTATTCAGGAATTTCACAAGCTTTTTAGGATTTTAAAAAGATTTTGTAGAATTTATAAAGATTTCGAAGGTTTTCGTCCAATTTTAAGGGTTTTTAAAAAATATTTCTAATTTATAAAAGATTTTTTAATACTTTTAAGGATTTTATGGAATTTGATGAAATCTTTAATGATTTTAAGAGTTGAAAAATTTCCACAGTTTGATAGAAATTTGTAGAGATTTTCATTAATTTTAACATGGATTTCAAGAGATTAATGATGTTGAAGGTTTTTATGTGCATTTTAAACGACTTTTAAGTGATTTTTACGCAATTCAAGAGATTTTTAGGATAATAAAACGATTTTTTAGAATTGAATCGGATTTTAGGATATTTTGTGAAATTTTAAGGGATTTTAAAAGCTTTGTAAAAGTTTTATGAGATTTTAAAAAATTTGAAATATTATCCTGAAATTTTAAGGAATTTTATGAGATTTATAATAATTTTAGGTGACTTCGAGAGATTTTTCTGATATTTAAATGATTTCGTAATATTTTTAAAGATTTTATGGAATTTGATGAAATCTTTAATGATTTTAAGAGATTTTAAGAGTTGAAACATTTCCACAGATTTTTAGAAATTTTTAGAGCTTTTCACTAATTTTGATATTGATTTCAAGAGATTAATGATTTTGAAGGTTTTTATGTGCATTTTTAACGATTTTTAAGTGACTTTTACGAAATTCAAGAGATTTTAAGGATGTTAAAACGACTTTATGGAATTGTATGGAATTTTAGGATATTTCGTGAAATTTTTGGGGTTTTAACAGCTTTGTAAGAGTTTTATGAGGTTTTAAAGAGTTTGAAATATTATCCTGAAATTTTAAGGAATTTTATGAGATTTCTAATAATTTTAGGTGACTTCGAGAGATTTTTCTGATATTTAAATGATTTTGTAATATGTTTAAAGATTTCATGGAATTTGATGAAATCTTTAATGATTTTAAGAGATTTAGAGAGTTGAAATATTTCCACAGTTTGCTAGAAAGTTTTACAGATTTTTACTAATTTTAACATGGATTTCAAGAGATTAATGATGTTGAAGGTTTTTATGTGCATTTTTAACGATTTTTAAGTGATTTTTACAAAATTAAAGAGATTTTTAGGATACTAAAACGATTTTGTAGAATTGTATAGGATGTTAGGATATTTCGTGAAATTTTATGAGATTTCAAATAATTTCAAGTGATTTCAAGAGATTTTTCTGCTATTTAATGATTCTGTGAGAATTTTAAAGTATTTCATGGAATTTAATAAGATTTCTATGTAATATTTTTACGAGACATAAAAAATATAAAGAGATTTTAAATGTTACCGTAAAATTTCAAGAATTTTTCTGGGAATTTTAAGAGATTTTAAAGTTTGTCATGGAATTTAAAAAGGTTTCTAGGATTTCGTAATATTTTTAAGGATTTCATGGAATTTGAAGATATTTCTAATACTTTTAATAGATTTTAAAGGATATAAAAGG
>UCOK01016715.1:0-18437 GCA_900474325.1 Synergus umbraculus
GTTATTCGGAAAAATAAAAATTAGGACAAATGATTATTCGGAGAAATAAAAATTATGTTAAATAATAATTCGGAATTGTAAAAATTATGTCCAATTATAATTCGATAAAATAAAAATTATGTCAAACGCTAATTCGGAAGTATAAAATTATAGCAAATGTCTATTCGATCAACTGATTTTCGGTAAAATAAATTTTAGGGAAAATAGAATTTGGGGCATATTCATGCGCCTCAAAAAGGAACTTCCAAGCCCCTTACTGACCATAACTCTACTGCGGTGTATCACACGCTGTAGCTAGAGGAGCGGTTGAGGAATGGGCTCAACGGCTACATGAGATTGATTCGTCAAAGACTCCCACCTTGACGTTTACGGGAACCTGGAGTTATAATACTCAAAATGACTTTCCCGTCACAATACTTACATAATTTATACATATTTAGAAGAATAAATCAATCAAATGAAGTCCGATTTTTGATAGAATAATTTTTTAATTAAACGAATTTTAATTTTCTGAAAATTTTAATCAATCAAGGAACTAAAGTATTCGAAGAAGTACATCATATTCAAAGAGGTCAAAGCATACATGCTATGCGAATGTGATGCGCTGGCTATACTTAGAGAAAGATATCTCAAGAGGCCAAAAGAGACTATACTCGACTCATCGGGAGACGTATATAGACTAGAAAGCGGCGAGTCGATCCACGGCTATCCGATCAAAAATATGAGATTCTAAAACCGATAACCGTTGGGTCCACTGGCCAATCAGCGTCTTAGCCAGGGATATATCGTAGTAAAAGGTGCCTTTGGATAAAATTTATGTTACAGCTCTTAAAAGAAAAAATAGAAGAATTTTTCTTTAGGATAAAAAAATATTTCTTCACAAAAAAATAACAAATTGAAATTTATTTTTAATCTTGTTTTCTTTTTACAAAAAAAAGGCATGAAAGATTCGAAAAAAGACCTATCGAAAGATTATACTTTAAATTTCAATTTTTTTCAATTTTGCCTATAATTTTTAAATTCAATATTTTTCAAAGCTCAAACTTTGTACATTGCTCTGCCATGGCTTCCTTTATAAACACGTCAACCCAATCCTGATTTTCATAAAATTCTAATGGATTGGGTGATAATATATTTACAAACGAAGGCATTCATGCCGGGCACTGTACAGAAACAAGTTTCACTTAAATGAGCAGGCTAATGTTTGTACGACAAAAATTATTTTTTTAGTATTTTAGTATTTTTACCGGTTATTAAAAATCACCAAGTTATTTTAAAATAACTCAATTTTTGCTGCTTTTGAATTAATTTATTTTATTTTACTCGAATGTAACAAGTAGAAAATAATTTTTTCTTCGCCAAAAAAATTTAATTCTGCATACAAAAAAAGTTTACTTCCCAATCCCTTTTAGATTTCGAGAAATGTATGAGACAGTTTTTTAAAAATATGTATTCTACAATACTCGTCCACTTTCGCAATAATTCTAAGAAGTTGATACGATCCCCTTATTCTGTAAAGGGGTAAAGATGGGGAATGTATCGTAGAGTCCACGTTAAAATTTAGCTCTGAGAAGAACTGATTGAGAGGTTTGCAAAGGAATAAGCAAAGTTACTAGATAATACCGTTTTTTTTATTTGGGTCCTGTTCCCTGAACTGGATCAGAGGAGCGTGATGGCAGGCTGGCAAAGGCAAGAGTGCGTCAGGTAACTGCAGATGGCCGGTCCAAAAATAGAGGCACGGATCCTTCGTAGAGACTCGAGGGTTGAGTCCCAAGTCGTCAGTCCTAAGAGAGTAGGACCGACTGAGGTGAGTCAGAGTCCGTCTGACTGAGAGAGCGACGTATGTTTTGTCCGAGGTCCAGAACTGAAGTGTCTCGGTCGAGATCCCGAACTGAAGTGTCGAGTTAGGGCCGGAGGGCCCCCCTCTTCTGCTCTGTGCCGAAGAGTCGTTGCAAGCTTCGCTTGCCTTCTGCCTCTGACGCTTGACGGACGCTTCCGTCTATGCTCCTCTTTTCCAGTTGTTACATGAATAATAATTAATTCTAACATTTTGAAGTTCTATTCTAACATATCAAGAAACGAACTTTTTTTAACCTATTTTTCCTAATAGTTACAAATTGAAAATAAAAGATTAAGGATTAATTTCCTATTTGACATTTAATAGTTATTCGCTTGATTATTATTTATTATAATTATTGTGCTATTAATTACTATTGGAAATTTAGTTAATTATTAATAGTAATTATTTGCCAAGCTTTCACCCAAGCCAAGCACAATATTGGAGCGTGCGTCAGGATGAAAGCACACCTGGGATTTACCCTAATAAAATGACGTAGGCAGCGTCACCCAAGCCTGTGAATTCATTAAATAAATGGGACCAAGCCGAGGGATCATTCCTGTGTTTAGAACGGCCCAGTTTGAACTAATCTGGTGCTTGGGTCGAGGCCTTATTGGGCTGAGCGCCCTAAGTACCCTAGGTGCTTACTGCCGACCCATTTCCCCAAATGGCCTTCATGATTCCGATCTTTGTATATCCTAATTCTAAGTTTGCGAGTTGGCAATGTCGTATAATCTATACGCACCTGGCGTATATCAAAGTAAAAAGAAAGTTCAAAAATTTTCGAAGAATAAAAAAAATGACGACGAAGGAATATGTATTCTTTTTTCTTACTATCATGTCAGCATGACATTAGTTAACTTATTATTAATTAACTATTTATTAATTAACTATTAATTAATTAATTGACTATTAAGTAATTAATCATTAACATCATCACCATTGACAACATGTAATCATTACATCATAAGCCATAATTATAATTGTAAACATTATTTCATTCATATTTATGTAACTGACCCTTACGACTCGAGCCACCTGCAACACTAATAAGTCTCTAAATCTGCAAGAGGACATTGACCTTTATACCAAAACATTCGCCCTCAAAGGCACACTATAAACTCCATCTGTATAGGAGTCACACACAAGAAACATACACACTCTCAATCACTCAACGCGTCCGTGAGAGGTTCAGAAGCCACCCTCGCTAGTGCAACTGACCCAAAAACCAGGATGACACCTGTAGAATATCCATGTGCACTAACAGTACAACATTTTCACAGACATTGCACTAACACTAGTCTATTGAAATGGCGCCACTCACAGACACCCCACTAACACTGGTCTATTGAAATCTCTTAGTATCTAGGATCAGCATAAAAACAGCATGGCCCATAGAGGACCCAGTCTTGAATTCGGCGGTTAAGGGTGCAGTCCTTCTACGATCAACAGTCTAGTCGAGTCTTGAGTTAAAACAGCGAAGGGTGCAGATCTACGGTGAAAGTCAGTGCAGTGTCGAATCGTCAAATCAACAGTGTGACCCAGTGTTACAACAAGTGCAAGCTGAATCCTAAAAATTCAAAGTCCAATGTGTGAAAAAGTGGACTTATAAAATATCCAAGTTCGACCTAAGAGAAGTTAATAAATTTATCGAAGTAATAAAAATTACTGAAATTGGAAATTCAAAACCCAAGTGCAGTGTCGAATCGTCAAATCAACAGTGTGACCCAGTGTTACAACAAGTGCAAGCTGAATCCTAAAAATTCAAAGTCCAGTGTGTGAAAAAGTGGACTTATAAAATATCCAAGTTCGACCTAAGAGAAGTTAATAAATTTATCGAAGTAATAAAAATTCCTGAAATTGGAAATTCAAAACCCAAGTGCAGTGACAGTTCAGTGACATTTCCCAATCAAAGGGAAATCTGTGAAAGGAAACTCAGCGATACAAGGAGGATTATAAAAGGATTACCTAAACTCATCTAAGAAAACATTACCGGTAAGCCCCGTCATTCATCACTCTACTCAGGCTCATTTTAGCTTTTCGTAAGGGTCATCTTCGAATTTAGTATTTGTAAAACTTGAATTGTAATTTATGGTAATTTAATAAATTGTATAATTTTATTTGAAATCTCTCTTTTCATTTGGCTTGTCCTCGTTCCCAGATTCACATTAAATTGTGAACTAAAACGAGGGAATTAGTTTTATAGAAATCGAGTCTGTTGCCAGGTAGGTTGGTTAATAAATAAATAGGTAGGACGTAACATTACTATTCATATTTGAAAAAAGGAATAATATGACAAGTGCTTGAATAATTGTATAAGTACTTATAACTTGATTATGGTCATTTTGAAATTTAAATTGATAATAAAATGTTAATTTCATACAAAAGATGAAGATATTTCAAAAAACGCTGCCTTTTACAACTTTTGAAGACAACAATTAAACAGATGTCTCTAATTTGATAAAAAAAGGAGAGGTTAGAAAAGTTATAAATGTAATATGGAATATCTATGTTAAAAATGTAGTTTATTAATTTTTCTAGGTTTGACAACAATGGATTACCTTGGTAAGCATGTATTTCTTATGGATGAAAAACAAATTAATATTCAATCAAGCGTTCAGCAGACATTGCACTGAAACATTAAATCGAAACCGCCATATTTTTGAGAAGGATGTTTTCTCAGCTATACAGGAAATAATTTGAAAGCCATTGCATTTTTCATAACTCGTGTAACGGAACATCGATTTTCGGTGTCTGTTAAGCCTCGCGAAGTGAGTCGATGTCAGTACAGGAGCGAAAGTAAACCCAGAGAAGTAAGAAAAGAAAATTTACATTTATTCATGTGTTTATTTCTAATAATTTATTATTTAGAAATATTATTATATTAAATATGTTACACAGAAAGATATAGAGAGAGCGGGAGGGATAGGGGAAGGGGTTGGGGGAGATTGTCCGAACAGAATTACGGGACCCCTAGCCTACTTATTCCGCCAGTATGTCGGTAGTGGCACACTAGTGCGAATTCGCACTATCGTTCCGAAAATTGAATTCGTTACACTCGTTATGAAAAGCATCGTACATTACACATCGTAAGACTGGTAATGATCCGAGTTTAATGAGGCCAGTGATGCCAACATCATACTGATCCGAGAATTGCCTTCTTCGCGACTTGTAAAGTAAATATCTATTTATTAAAGAAGTAACATTTTTCGAAAAAATATGAGGGAAACTTTACGAGCCAGTGGATTTTAGAAAATAGTGCAGATTACCTGCAATTGCTGAACGATTAGTCTGATCTTTTCCACCAAAAGAGTTTGATCCACCTTATTACATTTGATTCGTGAATAGTAAAAAGAAAGCACTTTTAATTTAAATTTTAAATTGCTAAATTTATTAACAAAATGAACTGTGTATAGATCAAAGTACTCGTTTGCAGCTATGCATCCCTTAAATCACATCAGACAGATCAGCAAATATTAAAAAACCTAGCTTATTGTATTCTGCCTACAACAGTGAACAATTTTCAAACCTCAATGATTTTCGCTGATAACTTTGGATAATAATACTTAAACTAAGAATATCATGTTTATTTTTTGGTCTACAACGAAATTTCAATGTCACCTGTAATCGAATCTAAAATACTTCATTTTCACACATAATAAGAATTCATTGGTAATTACATACAATCGTAGATATTACTTTGGCTAAAATGAAGAGAAATATATTTTGCCGTACCATGGCAATTCTTTATTGCCAAAGTAAAGTCGGCAAATCCGTTGCAACGTGTACAGATGTAATTTTTGTTACAAAAATTTTTTTTCACAATATAAAAACCAACTTTTGTTCCATGGGTAGAACAATGATATAATAAATAGCAAATTATTTTTTATTTTAGAGTAATATAGACCACTTTGTATTAATAAATAAATTAAGTAACAGTAAAAGAAAAAACATAGAATACTAGACATTTTCGTAGTAATAGTATATTAACGGTACATCTTGTTGCGTTTGTATGTGAGTGTATTGTGATCTGGATGACCATATCTGTTATATAATCACTAATTACTATGTCATGATTTACACCTCTAATGTATAAATATAATGACGCTACATTGCTCCTATGTGCCGGAATCAAGTTGTTTGGATTGATCCATGATTTGATGCGATTCTACTTGCTGAAGATTCTATACAGAGTGGCGCTATTCACCGTATGGAAGAGTACCTTACACGGAAAAAATGTTAGGGTAACTGGTGCCCTAATTGGTGAGAGCAGTTAACTTTTGTGAGAGAACCATTCACCCATAACAAGGCAACCGCTCGCCTCGAGCAGCTATCCGTGCTCGAGAGGCAATCAGTCACCCACAAACGGACTAGCCACTACACCACCACAGTTGGTGGTGCTGCTACTTTCCTCTTCGCGTAACAGTTCTCCTAACCATTTTTCCGTGTAGGTGTTGTGGCAAACTAAAGTGAATTGAAGATGAACGATAAAAGAGCTCTGAGAGGAAGCCCATGATTTCTCAGTGCCAATACGTGCCATTTGTTGCACTATTTTCCTTAGTATAAAAAAAGTTGCTGCTGCTTTTGCTGCTGCGGGGCAGTGGGACTGGAGTATGATGATAAAAAAAAATTTTAATCGTCTAGTTTCCATTTGTTGAGCGCTGCGTTGAAGGTATAACGACTTCGCGTTCAGTCCCATAAATTTTTCCAGCTTTTCGTGCCATACTGCCAAGCATTTCCATAGAATTTTTATGAGCCATTCTCAAAGATAATGCCCATTCTTTAAGACTGATCTCATCCTCCTGCAAAATATGAAGCTATTAATTCACTATTTTAAACAGTTTCAAAAATTTTATATGATAATAAAAATTGGCAAAAAACTAAAATAAAAACCAACTAACAGTGACGTTCTTTGCAATGATCATCCGTCACCCTCATTTACACCAACCATTTCTCAACCGATTTGAACGACTTTTTTCCATTAAAGCTAATAAAATTCTGCACGAAACTGTCGATACAGATTTTGAAAAAAAATTCTACATTTTTCATTTAATAAATAAATTATTTTTCTTCATTTTGAAAAGTACTGGGTTTCCAGAAATACTTGAATTCAATCCCAAATACCCAGAATCAATGAAGCAACTATCCAGGAAAGTTGTTCAATATTAAACTTGTTGTAAAAAAATAAGTGAATGAAAATGAATTCATGGGGATTGGCAATAATTTGTCAATTGATTCGCATTACATATCAATAATTTATAGACAAAAACCGTTTTTAACTAAATTCATGAAAGACAATAAATGAGTTGTGACGAAATTAATAACAATTTTTCTACTGAATTGGACAAAAATTATAGATATCAATCTCTTATCAGATTTAGTTATTCAATAAAAATTACTGATTGCTTAAATTTTTAAAGGTAAAAACTTTGTTTTTTTAACGTAATCAACTGTTAATAATTAATTAAACATTTTTTTTAAGAAACGACAATGACGATCTATTATTATTATTGCCAAAGATAATTTTATAGACAAATTTTTGTCCTCATACAATTGTAAAAAATAAATGCCGTTTTTCTTGTGGATATTTAAGATTAACATACTATGAGAGCATAACAATTTGTCTATCAAATTATCATTGACAATAATAATAATGGATCTTCATTGTGATTTTTTTTAAAAGATTAAAAATTAGTTATTAACAGTTGGTTATATTGAAAAAATCAAGTTTTTACCTTTATAAATAGCTAAGAAATGAATTTGTTGATTACTTTTGTTTAAAAAATTAAAAAAAATTATTATCAATTTATAGCAAAATTGCAACAGAATTATTTATCTTAAAAAATGCCTAAGATGATAAAAATTTGTTTCAACAATCATAAAATGTTATAGAATGACTAAATCTGATTAAGTGATATTTCTTTTACATGCGTGTCCCCTGGAAATACTTTTTTTTTTTCAAATTCTGATATTAGAGGCCTCAAATAATAAATTCCTCATCAAAAAGGTTAATAACATAAATAGCTATTTACTTGACAAGTGTAGAAAGTAGGCAAACCCCGATGAGTGTGAAGTTGGCGTCACGACCCGAAGGCGAGTGATATGCCATCACACGAATCGGGGATTGTATGCTTCTCACATGTCAAGTACAATACTTTTCACAGCGAGTCTAATGCAAGTTCGATTTTTGGAATATGCTCCGATATTTGACAGGTCAGTCGTACTATCTGTTACTGAAATATGCCTTACATTACTGCTTTACAACCACTAGAGGTGTAAATAAAGTAGCATACTTTAAAAACTCTAGTGATATAAAGTGAGATGTTCAGAAATCGGCAACTTTCCGGGGACTATGGAGGCACGGAAAATCGAATTTTCCGCAGACGTGCTGTATATTTTCTTGATGCAACTCACTACACTGCCGTAGAATCCAAAAAGATACATAAATGACATTGTGGTTTAGGGATATTCTCTTAAACCTAGCAATGGAAAAGTCAACCTAAGCGACAATGTCACTTATGTATCTTTCTATGTTGGACGGCAGTATAGTAACCCGAACTGTCAACGAGAAAACTTGATAGTGATCATTTCGCGCTATGCTCGAAATTCTGGGTAAAGTCTCGAAGTATGAACTGAGTTTTCGCTCAGCTAAAATTGCGATTAGGAAATCAAAAATGACTAATGTCCAATTGATTATAATTACGAGCGTTTCGCCTTTATCACTAAACACACGTATGTGCAATTTCAACTACTAGAGACGGGCCTACATATACAAATGATAAATTATGAATGTGTGCATATCGCTCGTAGGAGCGCTATCGGTTTGTTTCTACCTTTCACTTCTCCTCTCCAACCTTTCTTTCTTAACTTCGTTCTTTCGTATTTTATTGTATTTCGCTGCCTCGTCCTCAAGATCAAATTGTATTGCCGTTAGTTATCATGAGTTTCGCCACGATATTTTAAAGTTAGGAGTTTTTTGTGCCTTTTTTAGGTGTCGTACCTCCCACTTATCCGTTCCCGGTTATGCCACTGTTAATGCGTTCCTTACAAGATTGCGAAGCAGAAAAAGCTTAATTTATTTTGCGGTATTCTGTATTTCTATACCCAGCCAAAAATGGGAAAAAGGAAAAGAGAAGAAGTGCAGAAGAAACTGCTAAAAAACTAAAAAATATTAAGAAGAAAATTAAGAAAAGGGAGAAAAAGTGTAAGAGATGTGTTCGATCTCCTCGACGTCTAGTTTTGGTGCTTTTCACGCCTCAAAAAGAAGGAAATCGACTAGATCCAAGAGTTCAAGTGAAAGCAGAAGCTCTCAACTCACAAAGTCCCTCATCCAGCGAATCCTCCGATCGCTTCAGGCGGGACAGCCCTATCCTTGATCCCGGTAGATCAATCTCGACATCGTTTGGGTGCAGACCATCCTCTCGTCCAGGCGATTGCGGAGGCGATCTTGCGCCGATTTTAGGATCGCGAAAACCCTTTAGTTTGTAAGTTTCTGTTGGTGTTTTGTGTTTCTTGATCCTTTTAGGTTGTAAGTCATTCCTGCCGTGCCGTTAGTTGACAAGTTTTGTCATTTCGTCGTTTAGTTAGTGATTAAATTCTTTCGCCGTTCCGTTTAGTCCAAGTCAGTACGTTTTCCTTTGATCTCTTTAAAGTTACTATGTACAGTTTAGGGTTAAGTCATTTATTTTAGGTGCCGTAATACCAAATTTAGTTAGAATTTTGGATTTATTTTACTAAGCTTTCTCTAGTCTCATAGTCATGGAATTGTCAAGCATACCTAGCTAATCAAAATCCGTTTCGTGTCGCTCTACTTCAATCCAGGCAATTTCTCGTGGCTGCTAGTCTGTATCATGGATTGTTCTTATCATATTTTACATATTTATTCTGTTCGAGTTAGAGAAGTTCAAAGTCATGTTTTGCAATAGCGTAAATTTCGAGAAAACTTTTTATTAAAATTTTGGTTAGCGTTTGCGTCATGGTTTCGGAGAAAAATATAAAATCTAGTTTACACAATTCGATTACACAATCTGATACCCAATTTTTGTTTTGTATTTCAGTTTAACTTCAGATTGGATTGCTGACACCTGCTGGTTCTTCAACCCATTATTCTCAGTCTGGGGAGGGATGTTGTAACGTGGTGGATTTTCATCACATTACTGATCCTTTTCCCAGATTAATTTTACTCGGAAAATCTAAACAGAACAGCCAGTAGGAACTCCATTAGCTGTAAGAGTATGAATGTTGTATGAGTGTGCATGTGTGAGAAGTTAAGGAATGGCAGAAAATGTAAATTAGTATAAGATTTAGGTTAAGAAATGTTTTGCCGTTTTCAGCTTACCTTGCTTCCTGAGAACTATTTGACCGATCCTTATAAAATTTAAACCACACATTCTACACATATTGAAGTAGGTCTGTAACCTCTAATATATTAGAATATAACATTTTCACTAATTGTTTATATAAAAAAACACAGAAAAAAAATAAATTTTTGTTTTCTTTTTCATTTTTGTCCGCCATTTTGTTATTTTTACATAAATATTAATTATTAGAGGTTACAGACCTAGGATTTGTTATACTGAATCTAATTCATTTTGATTTTTTTTTTAAGCTAGCCGTTACCGAGATTTCCCTGGTACCGTTTACCCCTTTGATTTTGAGAAGCCTACGCACGGACATTATTTTTAATATAAACATGGAATAAAGTTAATAACAAAAAGCATGTTTACGTACTTTAAGACATATTCTATCATACCTAAAAATATTTATTTCCATATCTTTCATGATATACTCAAAAAAAATGTTCAAAAATAGCTCTTGTTTTTAGCGTATAAAGTAGAATAACCCCTTAAGGGGGTATTCTACTTCGGACCTTTTAAAAAATCGATTTTTTTACATCTTTCGAAAGTATATGTATTTAAGAATATCATACTAAAATTTCAAGACGATCCGAGCCGTCTAACTATACTTTTCCATCCTTCAAACGTATGTACCTCTGAGCGAGCTATAATCCGACGCGCATAGTATGTATGGTCCAGGTATATATGTATATGTATAAATATGTATGTGTATATGTATGTATCCATGTATATATGTATGTCCATGTATGGTTCAGCAATCGCTGATTAAGCGTAAGTTAACTTTTTCTGTAATTTTTCATCTAAAAAAACTTTAATCGCGTTTTTCTCAAAACAACGTTTTTACAGCTCGTGTTATCGAAATCTCAAAAACTATTGAGCCGATTCTTTTGAAATTTTAAACACATTCTTTGTACACTTAGGTCAAACGATGGAACTTTTATATAAAATAAATTAGAATTATATAAAAATTTTCATTTTAACTACATTTTTTTTGCTAAAAACAGGGGGAAAAAATAACGATTTTTTTTTTGTTTTTTTTTTTAAGTCGCCATTTTGTTATTTTGATATGTATAGTCAAAATTGTAGTTCCATGGATTACTGGTGTTATACTAATCCTAAAACTATTTGATTTTTCTGTTTCACATCATCCATTAACGAGATTTTATTAACACCGCACACCTACCCACTTTTCGAGGCGTTGACTTTAACTGTAGTTTTCCAATATAAAAAGTACATAAAATGAATAAAACAATTGTTTAGTGTATATAAACAGTGTATTTATTATTTATTATGCTATATAAACCCTACATTAATATATTTAATAATAATCTCACAAAAAATTCACAAAGATAGCTTTTTTTCGAGCGTTCAAAGTAGAATACCCCCTTAAAATACGACTAGCCAGCAACATGATTTAATAAGGGTATTTACCGTCTGGGATGCGTCATGTCTATATTGTTTCGAAAAGACACACGAGCTGTTAAAATACGTAGACACAGCCATCATGGCTAGCCCTAGCTCAACTTTCAGCCATAGGAGAGTAGCAGCTCTCGGACATACGTTCTTACGTAACAGCGATTGCGCGCTCAGACGGGAAGCCCAGCGAACCTTCAGTTCCGTGCTGTCTGTTCGGTAATGAACACTTAAAATTTTGATAAAGTGACAGTTTTGTTGAGAAATAACCAAAAAGGATTAATTCGTTCCGGTTTCCTGTCAGGAATCGTTATTCTAATGTTTATTTGGGTCTTCAGGAAGTAAGGTAGGCGAAAGCTTTACTGATTCTTTCGACAAATGTGCCTCGATTAAAGTCTTTCAAGTTCTGTATGTTACATAACTGATAGTCGACGCTCAGATGTGGCATTTTGCGACAATTTCGGTTCTTAGCAGTTGAGTGTGTTTAAAGAATGAAATTTAGGGTTTCCTTTCAGTTATCTAGGTTAATCCTAGTTGGATTTTTATTTAACTTTCTATGATTTAGAGAATCTTGAGTAAATTGTGTTGAGCCAACGCCCATATCATGGCTTCAGCCATTTTTTACAGTTTGCGTGAACTCTCTTAGGTAACTACTCAATAGAGTTTGGTAATCATTAAAAAATGTTCTTTCTTTTGAATTAATGAATTAACAGTAAATCTTGACAAACTAAAAATCTGTAACTCGAAGAGGTTTAACATCCCTTGAGCCGAGACTGTTATTTTAAAATACAATATTTATAATTATAAAGTATTATTTGAAATAACGCATTTATGCTGAAGTAAATTTATAAATTTATTTAAAAAAAATATTACACTCTAATTAAATATTTTCGCATGCCCCTAGCATATTACAATTTTCACTTTATATTATTTTCGCTTTTGACACCTTGTAGATTTGGCGAAAGCTAAGGCTGGCGTCCTATGATTGCGTTTTGCGTTGCGTCATAATGAGAGAGAAAGAGACAGAAGTATACTTTTGTCTCATTGTCTCAACTTTTTGGTGTTTCCAATGTCCTTGGTTCCAGGCTTTCCAAGAAAACCCCGGGCCCGTCTAAATCTACGTCTGAGGATCGCGGCCAAGTTACGTCGTGCATTAGCGGAAAAGGAAGAAGCTTCTCGAGGTTCGTTAATAGTGATTCCACTGCCCTATCAACGGAGGGAGAAGGTCGGGGCAAAACTCCCGTCGAGTTCTGCTTACAGTGTTCCTCTTTTCGCGAAATCAGTTAGGGGAGAACGGGGCAACATGAGCAGACGGGGTCAAATGAGACACTCAGTTTTCTCGTAAGTTATGCGATTTTCATGATCCGTATTTTTAGGAGTTATAAAAAAATGATTTTGAGATTCTCGAAAAAATAAATACAAATTTTGAATACATTTATTAAGAATGAGGCACTATTTAAATTTTAGGAGCTTGATTCTATTATTTTCTGGTATCTTTAAGCAAAAATTAATTTGTGAAAATAACGAATTATCTTCTTTTCGTCAAGTTCCCTGGGAAGCTTATTAATTAAAATTTCACATCATAACCCAATTTTTACTGATTACCTTGACCAAAATACTAAGTTTTCTCTTTTAACGAAAAGTACTTCTTGGGGCGAAACGGGTCAGTATTTTGAGGCTCGATGAGCCTCTCCTGTCAGTCCTGTCACCAAAGAAACATAACTTCATCTCTGTCATAAACATTAGCTACCTACCTACCTGCGCCGAAATCTAATGTGTATATTGGTGTATATAGGTAATGTGTAGTTAATTAAAAATGGTTCGAACATAGTTAAGAAATCTGTCAGTCAGTCATGGTCAGAAGAGGCCATGGCTGTTGCTGTGAAATCGGTGTTAGATGAAAAGGAAAGTTGCCGAAAAGCCGCTGAAAAGCACAATGTACCACGAGCAACATTGATGAGAAAAGTGGCCCTATTTCAAAATTTGAATGATAAGGATAGCGATCAACAAAACCTTATAAAAAATGTGTGCAAAAAAGGTAAGTAAAGTAATTATTTAATAAATTCATAAATGTTATGCATTTTTTTATAATGTTAGTGGTAACCTCAACATTCCATTTCTTGATTTTACATAACGAATATTATAATAGGATTATAACAGTATATTCGTTCGTTCTGTAGTAGTATTTTTCAAATTGAAGTGTACAGATCCATAGCGAAAAATGTCTAAATTAATACATTATTTTTGTGATAAAACGAATAAATGTAGAAGCTAGATTTCAAGCTATTTGACTTATGCAAAAAGTATTAAAATTAAACATTTTTTCGCTCTGTAGTTACACTTCTATTGAAAAAAATGTACCTATATAGAGAACAAAAAATCTAGTTTTAATATTCTTATTAAGTAAAATTATAAGATTGAATTCTCAGGTTAGGACTTGACCCAAAATATTAATTTTATTTCAGGTTTGGGTTTCTCGACTGTTTTTTCAGCGGAACAGGAAGAAGCACTTTGCAGGTATATACTTCAAATGGAAGAAAAGATGTACGGTCTAACGCCGCAAGATGTCCGAGCCTTGTCTTTTCAGTTATCCAAAAGATTAAAAATAAAAAATAATTTTAATGAAGAAGACCAAATGGCCGGAAAAGACTGGTTACATAATTTTTTTAAGAGAAATCCAAAATTGTCCCTTCGCACGCCAGAACCAACATCGGCTGCACGAGCAGGAGGCTTCAATAGGGAAGTTGTTACCAAATTTTTCCACCTTCTGGGCGAAACTATCCAAAAATATAAGTTAACCGACAAATATATATGGAATGTTGATGAAACTGATGTAAGCATTGTGTCGAAAAGTGTTTTAAAGATAATCGCCTTGAAGGGAAAGTGACAAGTAGGATGTCTCACCTCTGCTGAACGAGGATCATTGGTTACAGCAGAAATATGTTGTACTGCGAATGGAGAGTACATGCCCCTTATGCTAATTTTCCCTCGAAAGCGTGAAAACTTAGAATTTTTGGAAGGCAAAGCAGATGAAGCTTGGGCAGAATTTAATGGTAGTGGATGGATCGACTGCGAAATCTTTACTAGATGGCTTAAGAAGTTTATAAAGCATACTACTGGCAGCAGCAAGGAAAGGCCTGTACTTTTACTTCTAGATGGGCATGTGTCTCATGTGAAGAATATCGATGTTATTGACTTAGCAGAGAAAAATGGCGTCATAATTCTATGTTTTTCGCCACACTGTACTCACCGATTGCAGCCATTAGATATTGCCTTTATGAAGCCACTTAGCACCTTCTATACAAAAGAAGTACAAAAGTGGCTGGGAAAAGCTTTTGATCAAGCTGCCACCATTCAAACAGCGAAACATGGTTTTCAAAAAGCAGGGATATGGCCGTTCAATCCTGATATTTTTACGGATGCAGACTTTGCTGCTGCTAGAGCTTTTCAAAAAGATGACAGTAGTGTAATATTGTTAGGTTTGAAGTGTTAATATCTATAGATGTGTTAATCTTTATATAAAAAATTTATCTAAATTATATAATGAATAAATTAATTTTTCTTTTTTTCTTAGATACTTCCTCAGATACCAGTGAAGTACCATATGATAGAAATGAAATTTCTATTAGCCACATGATTGATGAAATTAGAACAGAGCTTGATGGTCAGACTTCTGATGAAAAAGCTCGTAATCTTAAAGCTGTGAAAGAATCTTCGAATATGGTACGTGAAAATGGAAAAGAACTTGTTGAAACTCAATCAGATGAACGAACACATTAAACAAAGGTGCACTTGGAGGTAATAAGAAAAATTATTAACACCTTTTTTAGAACAGTACCTAAATTCATTATCTTCACTGTAAAATATAGGCTCTACTTAACCAATCTGAAAGCAATAGCATTGAGCTAGAACTGCCTGTTAGCAACATTATTGATATCAACTCGGATGTCTTACACCCTGCTCAACCTGCTTCAGAGGTCCCAGAACAACCAATGGAAAAATAGTCAAACAGTGTTTCTGTGAAATTAGGCAAGAGAACAGCACTAAAGGGCAAACTAGATCCTAAACCAAAAAGTCGCAGAAGAGGGGAAACAGCTATAATCATTTCCCCCGAGTACAAAGAAAATCTTATACAGAGCAAAGCTAAATCAAAGCCAAAAGGACAACTCAGAAAAAAGACATCTACGAAAAATAATGTACAAGCTGTGGCTGAAACACATAATATTGTTATGGTTCAGGTACCTCTGCAGCTTTTTAACTTTACACAACCGCACCAGGTACAAACGCCTGAGTCAATGCAGATTCCTATGCAAGCTAATTCTCCAATGTTGTTTCCCCAAGGATCATTTCAGCAAATGAACATGCTAACTCAATCACAGCAATTATTTCTTCCAGTGCCTAACCAAATAATGTCTAACGAAATACTGCGATCGCCTTCCTTCCCAGAGCAAGTGCAAAGTCATTACTGTGCACCAGCAAACATGCAATCCAACTTTTCTTTTTAATTTACCATACCTGCTAAGAGAAACTTCAGGTTTTACGTTACTCTCTGGTCACCACAATTAGTATCTTCTGTTTTAGATCATAAAAGTTTTATGAAATGTTAATGTTGATTATATCTTCGAGTTAAATATGGCTTTTATAAGTTTTTACAAGACTGTAAAAAAATTACTATACGAAAGCAATGTTTTATGTGATACTATATAGCATTACAAAATGTGATTTACAATATTAAAATATCGATCGTATCTTCGAGCTTAGGAAAGAATTTTAAGTTGACATGAGACTGTATAAAATACTGAAACAATTTGTTCTTTAAAAATAATCAAAAGTTTATTATACCTACGTAGGTATTTTATGGTTTTCTGGAAAAGCATTGAATAAAATAATTTTATGAGTTTGAAAGTGTGATATTTTCATGTGGCAAAAATAATTTTAACTTAGAAGACAAAATTAACAGCAAATTTTATATATACTGAGCCCGAAAAAAAGTTTTTATAAATAAATATTTAGAAATAATTACTGTTCCGAATATAATCTGTCGTGATCTCTAAATTTATATGTATTATGGGTGTTTGTGTGGTGAGAGTGCTCTTCTTCTCTATCTCACTCTCACACTTTGTAGATTTTATCGCTCTTATCTGCCTATCTTGATTACTCTGACGTCACAGGCGTATTGTATTTTCAGTATAGTTACAAGACTGTTACGAAGCGGGCGAGTCGATACTTCTTACTCGTCTTCACTTTAAATTTACACTTATTTTGCAAATTGTGAGTTATTGGTCTGATGGCTTTAGCTATTGTAAGGCGAGATCTAAAAGTGAACTACATAATTAATAAAAACTGTTCTTTGCGCTTAAACGATTGTGCTGACTATTTTTAATTCAGTTCCCCTGGACAAGAATCCTGTATACTTTTAGCATTGTGATCACTTTTTAGTGCTGGGCTTTAACATAATTGGTCCTTCGAGCCGGATTGCAGTGTTTTCTTGCAGGATTTATTGTGCTAGAAAGTGTTTGTTCGGGCATTTCATGAAAAGAAAATGGTTTCGTGTGGTGAAATTATATAATCATGGTGTCGCGAAAAGTCAGTCTACGACGATCGATAATCTGACGTCACGTGAAGACGTCCCAGGTTCTAAGCAACAGGTGTCTTGTCTCAGCTGTATTCTTTGCCAGTGCGGGAGCACCGTTTAATTATCGATCGGTCTGATCGACAGGTCTGATTACAATGTACCTTTCTTGTTACATGCTTTCTTTTGTAAGTCTCTCATGTTGAACACTTTTTGAACATTTTTGGAACGGGTTGTGCTTCCTAAGACTAACATTGTGACTTTGAACAATATTGCCTCCTTGTCACACTGACAGGGTTTGTTTTCTTTATCTCTTGATTGATCGTTCCCTGCAAAATGAGTGTCAAGGACTGCATGACTCAACAGTATGGGCTTTATGAGCTCATTTGTAACGCGGTTGTCAATACAAACAAGATGGGTAAGGCGAACTTATCCGGGAATGCTCTCAAAGCACACTTGGAAAATCTGGAGAAAAAGTATAACAAGTTTTGTACTAATCACGATCAGCTTCTCATCGTGCGTGAAGACAACTTATCGGAAGAGTATTTTAATGAGGACTTGTTTTCAAAAGGAGAGGAAAAATATGTATTTGCGAAGGTGTTCTTACAGGATCAGTTGGACGCACTTACTCCTCTCGCTACTAATGTTGCTTCTACAGTTGTTAATGCTCCCCCCTTAACGCAAGTAAGGAAAATGTTTCCACCACTGGAATTACCCAAGTTTTCAGGTGACTTCATCGCATGGCCGGCTTTCAGAGATATGTTTTCTTCCATGGTCAAAGATGACGCTATGCTTCCACCAGTTCAGAAGCTACATTATCTGAAGGCAAGCTTGACAGGTGAGCCTGCTCAACTTTTGGTAAATATAAGTGTCACTAGTGACAACTTTGAGCAGGCTTGGACCATTCTTAAGGACAGGTATGACAGTGAACGTATCCTTATCAATGCATATTTGGTGAAGCTTTTCGGCATAGAACCTGTTCATAAAGAACTTGCTTGAATGATACTCGTACACTATGAAAACTATGTTGTTGATACTCGTACACTATGATAGATACTCGTACACTATGATAGACGTACACTATGTTGAATGATACTCGTACGCTATGAACAGACCAACGGAACACTGGGATGATATTTTAGTCTACATGACAGTGAACCGTTTGGACCGCTCCTCTCGTAAGGCTTGGGAAGAAAAAATAGGATCACGAACTACGAATCCTAACTTTGAGACTTTGAAGATCTTCTTAGTTTCGCGA